>JABFFI010000215.1:0-172627 GCA_013623725.1 Fusarium robinianum | reverse complement strand
GGGGGAGACGAGAGAGGGGGGACCCATCAGAGACCCCGACGAGGAGAGACACTAAGGATGCTGGAGATGAGAGAGGAGATGGTGGTGAAGAAAACCAGATGTCTGATTTATGGTGGCAACGGGTTCCCATGGGTGGGAAAGGAAGCGATGCGCCTTGGTTTCTAGACATTTGAGGCCAAATGGCGGAAGGCAGAGGAAGAGACGGAGAGTAGAAGGGTAGAGCGACAACATCGCAAGGCCAACTCACGTTCAATCCCGGCCAGTCAGACCCTAGGAGTTCGGATTTGACCGATGACGATATTGGTGTTCCGTGCAGGCTCTAGAAGCAAGGCAGCGAGGGCCGAGAGACGTCGAGGCCGGGGTCGGTGAGGCGAGAGGAGGGGAAGCTTCGGCGGCGACGGGGTCAAGGATGCGGAGGCGGAGTCAGACGAAGAGGGATCGAGACACAGGTGGAAAAGAAGACAGACGTCCTGGAGCTGGAGGAGACAGGAGAAGCGACGACAACGGGGAGCTGGAAGGAGGAGAGTTGAAAGGAGGAGTGGTCATGTCACGGCCAACAAAGCCGGAGAGCAAGGTAAGGTCGAGGGGAGTTGCAAGGAGAGTGGGGTTGTGCTTGCTGGCTCGCGCCCTCTTTTTTTGCGTCTCTGTCTGCCGCGTTATCGTCAACGACGGCTCCGTTGAGGGGTTGATAACAAAAAGGATGGAGGATTGGATGTTTGATGGGAAGATGAAGTTGCGAGGATGTGTCTTTGTTTTATTTCCCCCCTCTGGCGAGAAGAAGAAGAATAAGAAGAAGAAGAAGCAGTCGAAGGATGGAAGGAGGGATGGGGCGAAAAAAGGTTAAAGGTAAAAGGGAAGGTCCAAAGGACAGGACTGAAAGACGCGGGCGGGAAAGTGACGGACGGAATGGGGAGAAGTGGGGGAAGGAGGAGAGGAGGGAAGGTGAAGAGGTTCCAGATGGTTGCCGCCAGGGAAGCTTTCTAGAACGAGACGCACGGACCAGGGGAAGGCACGGGCTGTTCTTCCACAGGCGGTTCCGCCACTGTTCGGTGCAGCTCCCGGACTGGGCGATTCGGTGAGGACTACTTTAGGTGCGATAAAGGTTGCTTCTTTGTGCATGTGCATCTGTACTTTACTTACCTTAGTACCTAATAACCTAGGCACCTGGGCTGAGGGCGGCGGTTGAAGGCGTTGATTGATAATGGCTGTTGGGATGACAGTTTGTCTCCCACGTACGGAGTACCCTGGGGCAAACAGATCCTCCATCTAGGTATCCATCACACCCCAAACTGCCTATACATAGATACAAGTACATCTTCTCTGTCTAATTACTTTGTACCTACCTCCAAGAAACACAAAGCCGGAACGAGAAAAAGAACAAAGAAGTGGAGTCCCATTCTTCACTTCGCGTCACCACGCAGCTTCTCCGTGCTCTGGTATGTGCTGAGAGTGCTCAACCTCTTCTTCCAGGTTAGCTCCCAATAGTACATAGTACTTCCATTCGTAGCCCGATAGCCACATCACCACCTTAGGCACTTCTAAGCTTCTGCTGGGGCTCAAGGCACGGCTTGCTTGGGATCGGGCCTAGCGCTTGGCCACCAACTGATCAGTGCGTCCCGGCGCCAGCTTTGCCTCCTCCCCGCCCCCCGCCTGGCGGCGTCTTGCTGCTCCTCCAGCTGGCAGGCTCCCAGCACGCTATCTGTCCCTCGGTGTACCTAGCTCTCCTTCCGGCGACATCATAGTGCCGTGGCGGCTCTCAGCGCTTGGTTCAGCTGTAACAAGCCACAAATTCCCCAAATCTAAGGGGTTGGATGCCTCGAGACAGTATGTGCTTCGCTGAGAGATCGAGTAACAGTCTAGAACCAGTCGTCGGTGTATGAAGTCAACTACATACTTCCTTGGTTATGAGGAATCAGTCAGCCTCTCGCTGGTTGCACACTCAACATAAAGATCGCAATCACCACGGTAGAAAGCTCACCACTAACAACTATCGAGTGCATGACACACACACAGACACACATGTACAGTCTCTCGAGAATGTTACCAACGCTTCTTTACCTCTGCATATCATGCCACTCTAGGTATATCTTACAACAGCCTGCACGCTCACCTGGCACTGCAGTTACCC
Source organism: Fusarium robinianum (assembly GCA_013623725.1). NCBI lineage: Eukaryota > Fungi > Ascomycota > Sordariomycetes > Hypocreales > Nectriaceae > Fusarium > Fusarium robinianum. The sequence continues at coordinate 170,499 of JABFFI010000215.1, read as the reverse complement.
GCCCAACACCCTCGTCCTCGACCCTTCGCCCTGCGCCGCCGGATATGCTATGTTACCCTGATAAACATCACGACAGACGCCAGAGCAGCCATCCAAGTCCTACGCCAGTCGAAACCAGACCAGCCCTATCGATCCCATCCTAGCCCCCCTTGTATCCTGCAAAATCAACGATAAGTTTACTCCCTGGTTCAAAGGTTGCTTTCCCGTCCAGATGGCCACCTGTTATACGGAGCGGCTCCCCCTTCTCTCTGAGCTTCTCGGGTATCGTTGCCGCAATGAAAAAAAGTACACAACCCCCCCCTCCGCCGTGTCCTCCAAGCTTGGGTCCGTATCGACTTGCTCCAAAGACGCCCTCATAGGGAAACCCCAAGCCCCTGTGAGACCATACAAGTACATTGCGAAGACAAAGGACAAATAGTCGTCCCACAACCCCAAAGAAATCCAAACCCAAAGCCCTGCGCCAAAATGATAAAGCCATCCCATGCGAATGCATTCGTGCCACCCCCTTCAAAAATATAGAAAAAAAAAAAGAACCTGAAAGCCCGTGCCAGATCCCTGCGTCGCGAGATTTGGCCGATGGCTCAAACGCCAGCTCCTTGCGCGCCTTGCTTGTCCCACCAGCATCATCTGAATCCTCGTTTGCAACATTTGCCATCTCCTCAGATGTCAGGTGATGGATATTTGTCTTTCCCTGGTTCATCGTTCTCGGGTTTAGTTGCTCCTTGTCCTAATTCGTTGGGCGGAGTCGACGGGAGAGTCGGCGTGGATAGTCGACGTGACCGGCCTGGTTCGTTCTAAGATCCCACCGCAAGGCACGAGTCGAGGACACTGTCCAGCATTTCGATATCATGGCTCTCGGCACCTTCCCATACTATGTCTGTGTCAATGTCCATGGGTTCGGGGTGTCCGTTGAGGAGCTCGTGGGCTTTGCCGCCATTCATGCCCACGGCGGGGATCTCCTCTACGAATCCCATGGGCTCCTGGCCAGGGATCCAGGTACAGTCATCCCAGTTCTCCAACTCGCCCTCGCGGTAACCATACAGAACTTGTGTCATAAGAACTGGGAACTGCGCCATTCCGGTGTCGGCCATCTCCAGAGAGAGGCGGAGGTCCGACATTCCGAGGGGCCCACGTTCGCTAGCGACCTTGGACTCGATGGGGAGGAGGCCACTCTTATCTCTGGTGACCTCTCCACGTTGCGCTGCTTCCTCCTCAATCCCAAGTTGTCGCTTGTATTTGTGTGTCTGTATCCACGTCGTTCCTCCACCAAATCCAGCACTACCAGAATCTCCAGGGCCATTGCATCGGGTTCGGCCGAACGCTTGCGTCAAGACTTCTTTGATAAAGGTCTCCACAGCTACCGACATGAACTGAGGTGCCTCCGCTGTATGGCCACTAGTGAGTCCCGCCTCGTAGCAATATGGGAGCATTCGGCCGGTGATCATGCCAATATCTGGGAATTCGCCGGACTCGATCGCCAAGGGCTGTGCATATCGTTTTCGAATTTCTAGATCAAAGTCTTCCCCCGTTGTTAGAGATGATGCGAACAAGTCGGGGTCCGCCGGAAGACTCACTCATATTGTTGATACCTCCCCCGGCACTGGGGATAGCGTCCGTGACCAAGGATGGCTTGCGATGTGGTTCCATAAACAGATTTGAGATGCCATCATGGGGATCCCACTGTGTTCCAGTAAGCAGCTGCAGCGCGGATATATCAAGCAAGGGCAACGCACATCGTTGAGGACTAGATCTTTGATACGCCTCCGGTCTCGCGCGGGGAGTTGCATGATCTCTCCCTTTAACCTCCGTTCGGCGGCATCGCCTGATACCGGCTTACTTCCAGCGCTCGTCGCGGGCTTGTCGTTAGCACTGACCCATGGCGCCAGGCCTTGGTCGGGCATCTCGCGGGTGACATTTCCGTAGATAGCTGCGACGAGGTTGTTGTGGAGTTGTTCCTTGTCGCCGGGACCGGCGAGGATTGGATCTATCCGTTCGGCATATTCGACTTGATTGAGGCGACCTTGAGGGACAGATCAGCACGCCCCTTTGACGAGACTGCACGCGCGACGCCTACCTAGCAAGAACTCGGTGGTTGATTCTTTGTAAACCAGCCATTGCTCACTGCCTATCGCCGCCTTGAGCGCCGTGTACAGGGGCTGGAGGTCAATTCGCGCAGGGATTATCTGGCTCGACTTTGCGATCTTGGGCGCACCGGGAGCAGAGCCGCCCAGAGTTTTTGTTGATAGAATAGGCGTAGAGAGACTGATGGATGGGCGGCTCAAGGCCGCGGGGTCGATATCGGGCATGTTGATTACGGAAGAGTGGGCGACGGCGTCGCGTGCGACAGTGTAGCGCGGCGCGGCGCGGAGAAAAGAGGCATGAGTTGGATAGAACGATAGAACGAGCGGCGGCGACTGGTTTGTGATGGCCTACGGTTTAATTTGATGAAGTTGGCATCGTGCGGCTGGCAAGTTGATGGCGACCCTATTCCGCGGTCGATGTTAGGGATGGTCCTCAAGGATGAAGTGTAGTTGAGGTAGTAGGTTAGCACCTACCTAGGTCGGTAGGGAGTCGAAATTTTGCCGCGAGGCCTAACACGCCCCAGGGCGGGAACGCACAGCCAAGGTAGCGGGTACTCGACGACACTTACATTCCAGCCAGAATATCTAGGTATCTGGTACTTGTCAGGAACCGCACCACGACGTTAACCGGCCACCACCACTCAAACTCTCCCATCGCGTCTACTCGGCGCGTGAACCGAGTCAACTTGATATCACAAAACAACTGCCATACAAATCAAGCCATCTCGTGCGCTGAACCAAATTTCACCCTCTGGGACAACCTTGACAAAACTCGAATATCTCCCAAACCTAGTAACATACGACCTTCCCTTCGTCGCATGTCTCTTGCGACAATGCCGTCATGGCTCCTGACCGCATAACCAACGCTATCGACAGTCTGATAGCCCACCTCATTCCCGGTAATCCCAACGACACCGAAGAGGCCGCGCAAGAACGTCATGACACGTGCTTCGAGGTCGTCAAGTCCATCATAGATAGGTACACAAGTCTATCTACCCCATCGGCTTTATACTCTGGGTATCCTCCATCAAGTTCGTTATTAACAATGCTCTGCTCTGGTCCAGTCCGCCCTCCCCCGCCATCTCCTCCGATGTCAACCATGCCTCCGACCTCATAAAGCGCAAGCTTATCCAAAGCAACCCGACCCAAGCCCTCCGATTCTCGAACCTCTACACCAGACTTCTCTCCTTGCCAGTTCTCGAACACAAATGGGCAATCCTGTACCTCCTCTACCAACTCGCCGATTCGCCTGATCCTAGTGAACCCCTACCATTAAGCCCAATAAAGCCGTCGGCACCCAACTATCGCGATGCCATCAATCGAGACGCCATCAAGCGGCAAGGGCGAGAACGCACAACCAAAGCATCAAAACCTGAGGAGGAGCAGTTCAAGGATGCTTTCCAACCTGACGGCCTCAAGAAGCTCCCAGCCAATGAGCCAAAGAAGCCGAGCAAGGAGGAAGACGCAAAGCCTGAGGCGCCCAAGAGAGACGTCTCCCTGAAGTCCACTCTTCTGGCGAGCAACTACTGCGAGATCGACCCGCCGGAATCCGTCATACTCCGGGACCTGCCCTTCACGCTTCAAGGACTCTCATCCACTACATTACCGTTCGCAAAATCGGACACTCTGAAATTACCGCCGACCCTTCCCTTGCCTCTCGTCTCGTTACTTCACACATTAGCAGAACCATCATTGCTATATCGGGGACTCGATGGATTCTGCAAGACGCCTGCCAAGGGCTTACTCGGCCAGAGCCTGCGAGCTGCCATCAGTAGCGAGCTTCGGTCATATCTCAGCTTGATTGCTACGCTCGAGGCCCAGATCCGACAGGCTCTAGCCTCGCTCGACGAAGACGCTCCGCGTGCAGGCATTGGGAAGGCTGGAGTCACCCTCAAGAGATGTGTAGTTTGGACGCGGGAGGCGACCATGGGGTTGAGACTGATGAGCCTCATTGCGGAGGAATCAGAGAAGCAAAAAGGGGGACAGCTTGTTTCTCTGATACATAGCTTCTCCTCATCGCATGGTGACCCGGTGGTGGCCGCATTCGCCGAGCGGTTGCTGGGGAGCTTCACGCGACCTTTCTACGACATCCTACGGCATTGGATCTACGACGGTGAACTGTCCGATCCTTACCAGGAATTCTTCGTTCGGGAACAAGCTTCTCACAAGGACCCCTCGAAGGGCAAAGGGGCCGGAAACGTCTGGGAGGACAAGTATGAGATCGCCAAAGACATGATACCCAGCATCATCACGCAGGACTTTGCGCAGAAGGTTTTCCTCATCGGAAAGTCGCTGAACTTCATCCGTCACAGTTGCGGTGACGCAATGTGGGTGGAGGACTACTCCAAGGCAGCCTCTAAGGAACTCAAGTACGGCGATACCGCGACGCTCGAGACGTGGATCGATGAAGCGTACAAGACCACCATGAAGCGTCTCATCGACCTGATGGCGAACAAGTTCCGCCTGTTTGAGCACCTCCAGGCCCTTAAGAACTACATCCTCCTCGGACAAGGCGACTTCATCGCCTTGTTGATGGAGTCGCTCGCCCCGAACCTGGATCGCCCGGCGGGCGCACAGTACAGACACACGCTGACAGCGCAACTGGAGCACGCCATCAGAGGATCGAACGCACAGTACGATTCTCCCGAGGTTCTCCGACGACTTGATGCCCGCATGTTACAGCTGTCACACGGCGACATCGGATGGGACTGCTTCACGCTCGAGTACAAGATCGACGCGCCGGTGGATGTCGTAGTAACCGAATGGGGCAACCGGCAGTATCTCAAAGTCTTCAACTTCCTCTGGCGCATCAAGCGCGTCGAGTTCGCCCTGTTGTCGACCTGGAGGAAGTGCATGACAGGCTCCCGCGGCGTGCTTCAGAACTCTGACCCGGGGGTCGAACAGACGTGGAAGTCAACGCGTGGAATCCTCGCCGAGATGATACACTTTGTGGGCCAGCTGCAATACTACATCCTGTTCGAGGTCATCGAGTCCTCGTGGGGCGAGCTTCAGAAGCGGATCCAGAAGGAGGACTGCACTCTGGACGACCTCATCAAGGCACACACCCGCTACCTCAACGACATCACGCACAAGGGCCTCCTCGGCGCGAAGCGGCGACCCCACGGGTCAGACGAGGACGACCGTACGTCCTACATGGTGCAACTCGGGGAAATCCTGCGCTTCATGCTTAGCTACCGCGACTCGGTTGACGGTCTCTACAGCTGGAGCGTATCGGACTTTACGCGGCGGCAGGAGGCCGACGTGCGGACTACGACGCGGCACCACCACGACGAGCACGATGGGGGCGATGGCCCGGCGGCGAGCGTGGCCGTGGCATCCGAGTTTCCCGTACTTCAGGATCGGCTGCGACAGCTGGGCGCCCTGTTTCGAACCCGCCTCCAGATCCTCCTCGGCGACCTGGCGTACCAGCCCGACGTGGACATGAGGTTCCTGGGCGTGGCAATGAACTTCAACGACGTTTACCAGCCCACGCGGCGGAAGACCAAGCCCTCGCAGGCGGGGAGCTCGACGAGGAGCGCATCGGCCAACAAGGGCCGAGAGTAGGGAAAGGGAACCAATCCGATGTGGTCTTGCTATTCTTTTCCTTCGGGGCGGGCGCTGGGCGTCGTCCGGAGTGTATCGAGTTTCGTCATGTAACTGAGAAATCCGCTACTTGGTACAATACCGCCGTCTCGGCCAAATAACGACGCACGATTTGAACCATTCCGCACTTCTTACTACGACCCTCATGCCTCGTGTGAAGTGCTAACGTAGCAAGTCGATGTCGTAAACTGTGTCAGGATGATGTGAGCTGCAGAGCATATATGCCTTACCGGCTGATTCCTCCTCCTAGCGAGCTAGGTCACCCCTAGTCAGGCCTCGGAAAGCAAAGTGGTACCTAATCAACTGTAATGATACCAGAAGCTTGCGCGTCACATCGCACCTTTTCCATACATATCGACCCAGGGGGGCTCAAAGAGCTTGCATGAAAGAGGGAGGTCCAGGCAACGAAGGGCTCGCGATTCATGATGTCATGCCTCCTGGTCGTCTCCCCATGTTTTGTTTACCTTTGTGGGGGAGGAATGGGGGGATAGGTCCGGCTCGGGGACCGGATGTAGGAGGAATGAAACACGGGACGGACGGGGAGAGAAGCCGAAAGACCTGGTCATTTCTGGGGATGATTCAGAGCATTGACAACGAGAGGGGGGGGGGCGCTGCGAGTGTGGAGGGACGTAATGAATGTTGTCGAGTTGAAGATATGCCGTGCTTTGTTTCCGAGAATTGGTGATAACCATGGTGGTGGTGATTGGTACTTGTTCTCCTGTTAATTACTCCGTATTCTGCGCTTTGTACGGGATAGGCGCGACTTCATCCCGGGCACCCATGAGTGGTCTGCTGAAGGAGGCGAAATGCCACCCAATCTATCGGTTTAACCATCATTTCAGGGGGAATAGATTGTGGAAGCCCCCCTTGGTGATGTGCTCTCGATGCTCACAGCAGTTCTGTTGGGCGGATGGGCAACAAGATGACGAGCAAGGCATCTTGAACCCTTGACCTTCAACCGCGCAAGACCCAGGGAAATTCCAGTTGGCTAGAATCTGGCGCGCTTCCGTCGCAACAGCTCCCCTGATTGGTGCTGCGTTGCCCAACCGATGCTCTTGATCGTTGTGGGTTGGTGAATGCGGCGGTCTCATTGCCACCCGCGTCAAGCTAATTGTGCTGTCCACTCCGGGTTTTTAGTAAGAATGCCGTGATCTGGGGTACATGGGTGAAATCAGGGGAGTTAACAGCCTGATGCCCTAAACGGCTTGCGGTCGTGTGCCCCCCGATTCGGGTGAGCAGCACAACTCACCGCGGCATGAGACTTTGAAATCTTATCGACTCGGAGGATCGACAATGAATACTTCCTCCTTTCTTTTCACCGCTCCGGGTCAATGTGTGCCGAGGACCTCCAAGTTGATGTACTGTATGCTTTTTCGTAAGTACCGGAGCGTATGTAAGGCAGGCAGATGCATCGCCAACAACCCAACACACACCCATCTTAATCAAGGCCAGCGAAAAGAGGACGCAGCATGTATGCGTGCGGTGGTCCGCCCTACAGCCGGTGTGAAGAGCATGCTACGTGGCCCTGTCCATGAAAAGTGAGATGTGGTCCTCCGTATTGTCCACCAAGAGAAGCAAATATACTGAGCGGTTCCGCCAGGTTGATGAATGCATTGGGGCGAAGGATTTGCGTGTCCTTCATCTTGACCGGTCCCGCCTCGCCTCGCCTCGCCTCGCTCGCGCCCTATACTCTGCCGCTGTTGGAAGCACAGAGGAGTGGGTAATGAATGAGTGAGGCATGCGCCCCGGAGGGATGAACTGGTTGACGGGTTTTTTCCATGTCCGATTCGGGCCCCAGCCTGCCAGAGGCCAGAAGCCAGACCGGACCGGCTCCCGATGCTTTCATCACACAGTTTTGCACTCCGTCGCTATCGGCCATTGCGCATGCTCACCGTCAGTTAGTAGTCTGTCAGACAGGTTACCATCTTCTCTGCCGCCCTGCACACCTGTCAGCCAGTAGGTATGACTCGTAACACCCAACACGCCCTCCCCGCATAAGCTGTCCCCCGACAAGGAATCCGGGGAAACTTGCCCAGGCCGGCCGTTCTCACCAGCTTCAGCCAATCTCTCCCTTCCGCCCTACATTTTCTCTCGTAGTCCAAGACAGGGCACGGCTCCATGCCCTGATTGTCATTGACTCTTCTCCCCCCCTTTGCCCAGGTCTCTCCCCCTGGGGCCGGCTAGTTTAGGCGGAGAAAGCCCAGGAATCCAGGTACACGGACGCGGCGTCCCGTCCATCACCCATCTCCGCAATTTGCCCGTCTGGTTTATCCCCACACGATATTCCCATCTTTCGGCTCTCCACCCGAGTCTGCAGCCCAGTCTCCGGAACTTGGAAAGTCACCAGGGGAGGAAACCGGGGGACGGGAATCACCGCAGCGCTAGAAGGACAGAGAAGAATGAAGGGGTGCCGCAGCTGCCTTGTAACACGAGGGGCAAAGGACCGTGAGCAGAATACCAGCATGGCCTGTCGGCGATAAGGTGCTTTTCTGATCTGGTAAACCGGTGGAAAAGACGGGACGTTTGAGCGAGCAGGGGGCAAATAGCAAAGCTTCCTTCTCCTTTGACGGACATCAGAGTCCGTTTCATACCGTCTGCGAAAACGGACGGAGTGGGAACAAGGAGACTATCAGCAACAACCAGGGTGGAAAGTTGGTGTGGGAAGCAGTTGGAACGGTGAGACGGATGCCTGCCAACCGCAAGACGCGCTTCCGCCGGTGCCCCTTGCTTGTCTGTCAGTTTTGCTTGTCGTCAGTTTTGCTTGTCGCTCCTTATTCCCCTCCGTGATCCCGATGGGTTTCATCTGTTCCACGCTCAACCTCCCTCGTGGTGGGTTGTCAAGAAAAAAAAAGTCCAGCCCAGAATGCACAGTGACATGGGGCTGAGGCCACCACGTTGCGAGAGAGGGTTGTTGTATGGATTCGTCTTTTGCTGACGCCGACAATCCGTATCGAATGAATAACGGCTGCTCACTTTTCACGAGGCATCTGCTTGACTATTCGTCAGGTCCTTCCATCCATCATCTCACACCGACTGCGTCCAAACAGACCGTGGGGGTGCATAGGAGAAACTGGAGGCCCAACACATCCCGTCATGGCCAGCGGTGTTGTCGTAACCCGGAAGGTAAAATGTCGTTGTCCGAAGCATTGACGAAACCTCGTTATTCTGCCCTTCTCCCCACCCGTCTCTCTGTCATGGTCCACTTCACAACTCTAGCGACCCGGCTTCCTACGGGAGCTGGCAGAACTCAGAACGGCGAACGACATCCATCCATTGCTCCTTGTGCTCTGTCTGAACCCTGTTGGCGGCCAACGCCGTCTCCAGCTTGGACGTTCGGTTCTCTTCTCGGTGCGACGTGTCGGTGTCCATCCGTGGATAGGAAAACGTGGGTTCCCATCCGGGAGTTGCTATCCGGGGTCAGGGACCCGACTCAAAGGCCTTTGCTCCCAGTTGCCCTCTTCGGAGACGCGGGAGAGCGCCGTCTTCGTTGGTCATTGCCCGGACCATCCGCCATGGAGCCGGCATAAATTTCCCAAACCCCTGCCTCATCTCGCCTTCGACATGTTTCTGGAAGAAAACACCGGGGTTCGGCGGCGGCACCGAGTCAAGTTCAGATCGGGGGTACTTTCAAAGCTGGTACCTTTTTCTTTTTTTTCCTTTTTCCCCTTTCGTCTTCTTTAACCGCGTTCCGAGGAGGGAAGTTAGGAATTGTTCGCCGGGTATCCCTGGCCCTGCGATGTAATTTTTCCCTTACTCCGTTGGCGTTATAGTCGTCGCCCTTGGATCGGCTTGTTCTCTGTCTCTGCGCCGCTCCCTCTTTAGAGCCTCGATTGTCTCAAACACCTCATCTGCCTCCCTGATCTTTGGCAGAGTTGGGCGCCTGTTGCATGTTACACAGGCATTCCTACCGAACGGATATCCTTCATCATGGGACGAGAACATGCAGGGGTCAAGAATTGATCTGCCAACCGCTGGGCTTCCTCTGTATGCACGCGGCGTACATACGACTGCTCTTCGGGTGCCGAGCGACATAGCCTCCGTGGGAAAGTTATCCAACTCACGAAAGAGCCTTGATGGCGACAGCCTCAAGCGATAGTGTGGGTTTGCGAACGGACATGGCGTGGAGTTGGTCTCTGCCATTCACCGTCGTCCGTAGAATCCACATCGCAAATCAGCCATAAAAAAAAAGTACAACAATATTTTCATGAAGTTTCTGTTCTCGGGTGAACGAAACGTGTGCAAGAGACCAATCGCAACGCCGCAAAGAAGCCCTGACTTCGGATCAGGCCATTGGGATGGGGAAGAAAACCTTTTCAAGCGGCGAGAACTGCCGGATCCTCCTTCAAGAAGTTTTTTTTTTCTTTCACTCGGGTTGTATGTTGCTTTTTAATCGCCTTGGAGTTTCATGGTTGCGTAACCAGTCTCATGAGAACTCGGACGGTTGCTTTTTCTCAAATCTTGTTGCCTCCAACGCCGAGCTGTGTGATCCCTGATCAAGAGGTTGTATTGGACGTCAAGGTCTTTGTGGGATCCACGGGTCATTGATGCATGAAGTTGAAGGGGGCATCGACAGCTAGGCGAGCCTTCCAGAATGCATCCAGGAAGAAAGATGCTCCACGTCGATAGCGCATGGTTGTTGCGGCCCAGCAAACCCACGCTATCTGCTGGGATACAGGACATGCCGTTGCCCCCCCCACGCTCGTCGGTTGTTGTTCTGAAGTGCTCGTGTGCGCTCGTGCTGATTCTTTCGTTTGCATGCGGCATCGTGAGCAATGGGGTTGCGCTCGTGCTTGTGACAGTGATTGTGACTGGTAGCGCTTGTGCATCTGATTGCTCGCCCTTGTCACCTCTTTCTCACCTGTGTCATTGCGCATCAGTGACTAGTTTGCCCCGTAATCCTTGGGTATCAAGTCAGGACTTCGAAGCCGCCAGAGAGTCGGTAGCCTGGCGCTTGGCCTGGCCGCCTCTTGCACTTCCGACCGCCACACATGGTGTAGTTATCCCTCTTCTCTTTCCCCCCCTTCCCTCAGTCGCTGTCATGGCCCGTTTGCGTTGCTCCTCCCGTCATCCTTCGCAACATAACGACATGTCAGAATGCCGATACTTCTTCGGGGAAGAATGACCAATTGTTGCAGGTGAGGCAACTATTGGCGTGCTGCCTAGGCATGTGTATGCACTTTGATCGGGTCTAGTTTCGGGACCCCGGCGGCGTTTTCTGCGTTGGGCTGGCTTAACTTGGCTGCCGTCTCATCCTTCACGCAGCCCTAGAGCAAGGGACAGAGCTCTTTGCAGCTCCCACAGCTCTGGTGGCTTTTCAGCTGGTGCTTGATAGGAACCCACGTACCTATGTACAGTCAAGTTGAATCTGAGTACCTATATCCTGCTGGTGTACATGCCTTTATTTGCCGGTTTGCCCTGCAGTTTCAACCCGACCGACGTGTCTGATATGGTACAGAGAGTAAGACAAGGATCTTGTGTTGACATGGGATAGGCGGGAGTCCCAGCTGGGGGTGAGGGAGTCCTTGGGATGGAAAAGAAGCTTGGGGGTGCACCAGGACCTGGATGGGGATGGGGGGTGTGGAAGATGGGAGAGAGCCTGATACGGGACGGGAGATAAAAAAAAATGGGGGTACGTACCTGCCTTTGAGAGGAGGTACCTGCCGCCTTAGTACCTGGCCTAGGCGTGCTTCCCGCTCCGTTCCCCAGGTTTTCACTCCCGTGTCTCCTTCCCAGTCCTTGCAAGTCGCCGTCTTACAGGCTCGTAAGGTCTCAAGCCCGCTTGCAGGGCCCGACCAGCTCGCCCTGTTGATTGTCGTTGCGTTGGCGTTGGCGTTGGGGCGTTGCTCATCGTCGTTACCCTCGTTTGCCCCATCTCGAAGGGGGGGGAAGGGGGGGGTGATTGCTTGTCCCTTCCTTCCTTCCTTCCTTCCCGAGTGAGACTCTCCCTCCAGCTCCTTCCCTTTAAATAAGCTATATCATCCCTCCTTCCTCCATCGTCCCTTCCCTCTGTCCCTTTCCAAATTTCTCCGGACTCTTCGCAAGATTCTTCCTTAAACCTAAGGTGTCTACATCGTAATTTACCATTGTTTGTTGATCATTCTCAATAACCCTTCTCTGCCCACAACATTATCTTCTCTTATCCATCGACAAACCCGCAACCATCACCGAGATCTTTGCCTCTCGTTCACGACCAGCACCAACACGCACACTTCCCAGCAGGTTTCTGTTAATAACAACAAGATAACGTCTTTTGAGACTACTTTTTTTTTCCCCCTCAAGACAAAGAGAAGGAATCTCCACCGCACATCCTCGCATTCTCCGACATCTGCCGGTCCCAACCCTTATCATACAAGCCATCGCCAAGGGCTAGTCTCCATTGCATACCCACACGCCGACGCAAGCCCGATCTCTTCTCGTATGTGCATCGCCTTGATAAGAGCATTGCTCCCGCCCACGAACAGAAACTCACATTGAACTTCACAGTACAACTTGACTCTTCAATCTTTCAAGATGCCTAGCTCACACACTTCCGCTCCCATGGCCATCCCGTCCTCTCCCCGAAGCATGAGGCTGGTCACCTCTCAAGATCTCTACACCAGCATCAACGCGACTCTCACTAAGGACAACCGCCCATCGACTCCGGTGCATCACATCAAGGAAGACGACTACACTGTCCCGGCGCCCCCTCCGCCCAGCCCTGTTAGCTTCAGGCCTGAGCACTGGCCCACGACCATCCGCCGTTGAACTGCGAGTCTCACAGAAGAGGGAGTCGCACAGCATCGGCCATGCCTCGTTGCTATATGTACCCCTTGAGCACCTTAGAAATGGTGTCGGGAGCTGAAGGCAGCACCCTGTTTGTCGTTTCTGTTGTACAGTTGGCGTTTTACATTTCGCGACATGGCATTCGCAGGGTATGGAGTCAGGGTCGAGAAAGGGAGCGCAAGGCTGGTAATGAGACTACGGAAGAGGCTTGGGCAGAGCTACCACAGCCAACAAAGCTTTGCATTTTGGGGATGGGCGTATCGGTTTGGTCTCGCGGGCACACGAAAAGTTTAGTCGGATGGTCTTTACTTTTTCTCTCTCAGGAGGCGAGGTAGCATAGGCGGGCTGGTCATTGGTTGCGGTCATGGTAGTTGCGAGGGATTGCTTTTCGCCAAGATGGCTTGGTAAATCCCACTGGGTGAGGTGTCTGTACTGTAATACGATATTGTTCATGAACAGCGGTGTGCGACCATGCCCAAGATTCGCCCAAGAGAGAGAACCTTGTGAAATCGTGACACCCGGGGCGACGTCTTGCAGCCTATGGCATGGGAGCTGGGTACCTGACGGGACGTCCGCCGCTGCATGTGTGCCAAGTACGGGATACATGGCGCAGAGTACCTACATCCGGACATCCCATTGCAGGGCTGCAGGATTTATCAAAGGCAAATGCCATCCAGCCGGCACGGATAGCCCCCCGATACCAGCGTTGTGTGGAGGAGCCCCTTGTGCAACCAGAGTACAGAGGGCCGACCACGAAGACCACACCCATGCCCTTCGCGATGAGTGGACAGAAATTCTAGGATGGCAGCGAGCTAACGCAAGAGGAATTGAAAACTATTCGGCACCCGTGTCTGTGGTTTATCGAGGCGCGTATGAGTCACAAAGGCATCATGGGTGGCCAGGCCGCTGACCGGAAGAGCTGGAGGTTGAACAGCGCCGAGGGCGGAAGCCGAGGTACGAGGTTGTTGAGGAACCTCAATCATTCCCGGGGCGGCCGGTGAACGCTCGACCGGGGAAGCTTACATCATTGTGGTCCAAGGTTCTGTTCGGATGACGGCTCTGGAGCCCCGGGGGGAGGAGGAGGAGGAGGAGGAGGACATTTGGGGAGGACAGAAAACGTTCTTTGGCCTCCTGACAGTTGGTGCACACATCTAGGCGGTGGTGGTTAGATGTATGTGTCCTGCGCAACCACGTAGGAGTTACGAATGAATAGAGGCGGCTTTCCGCAACTTGTTGCTCGTTCCAGCGCATCAGTGCACCCCTCAACGTGGTTGTGCATATGTAGGCTGAGAGCTACCACTGAGTACTGGGCAATCAAGTCTTCAATTGAGAGTAAGATTCAAGCCTCTTTGCGGGCGGTTGGAAACGGCAGCGTTGCGACGGTTGAAATATGTAATGTGCTTGGTATGTCGGTAGAGAGGAAAATGACGTCTACATGAGGTGAAGGAGCAGAAAAGAATGAACAGGGGCTCTGTGCGCGCGCATGGGGTCATCTAGTCCCGTCCATCCGCCCTCTATCACTTTACGCGACCAAGACACGACCGAGACGCGCACAAACGCGTTTGTGGGTCCTTGGATCCAGTCGTTTCCCCCGCGACGGGAGCACATGCCTGCTCTTGTCAGGTTCGACCCCCATGCCTGGGTATGGCTTCTCTATTTTTCTCTTTCCTTTTCCAAGACATATTGATGTTTGGCACTTTCCCCCCCCCACGGCTTTTCTTATTGTCTAAACTGCAACTACGATTTCTTCAATTGTACATACTAGTTCGCGACTTCCGACTTTGTCTGCCTCAACCACTACTAGCAACTCCCAGTTTCTTCCTTCCTCTCACTTCAACATCCGACCCGTTCCTTCCAGTTACATTTCCTTTCTGTCTGTATCGCCGTCACCTTCCTCAAAGTCCATAATGCCTCGACCAGCCAGGCGCAACCAAGCCGCAACGGCAACAAGCCAACGCATCAGCAACTTCACTCGCATCTCGAAAGCCACTTCACTTCTCAACTCTTCAGCCAAGAAAGTTATCGATGCACCTACAACAACAACAACAATCGCAACAAAGAAGCGCAAGGCGACCGAAATCGAAGGAGAATCACACCCTGGAGTCACCGCCCGAACTTTTTCGTTCCCCCCGAGTAGTGACGATGAGCTATCTGCCCCTATCAAGCGAGCCTGTCGACGTCAGGAACCCCAAACAACACCAATCAAGACAGTACAAAATGTTGCTGTTGTCACCAAGGGCAAACGGTTGACGAGATCGACACCTTCGAGAAATGAAACCCTTCGCAAGCCGAGAGAATCGCCTGTCTCTATGTCAAGGGGGCAGAATAAACCGAAACAGACCAAACTTGACGGGGTGTTCAAGAAGTTGCCTAAGCCTACTGAGGTTAGGGGAGAGGACGGCAATGCTCTTCCTCCTCATCTCGCGGAGCTGGTAGGCTTGCATAAAGCCTTTGTGAAAACCATCATGCTCCAGTTCGCCCACCATGGGACCAATGCTCCCATCGATATTCTCACCGTCACCCCTCACATCTCGGGCTCCTGGGGCAAACGACAAGTCACAATTGAGGATATCCGACGATGCATTGCCATGCAGACTTCGGACAAGAACAACACCACCTCGCCATTTATCGTGACCGACTATGGACGGGGCAAGGTCTGCATCGAACTGGCCCCACGGAGCGATGTATTGCCTATCAATGATGAGCAACTACACACCCAGTTCAAAGAGAACTTAAGAGCTCTCTGCGCTAAACAGCATCCAGACGAGATGGACGTCGACATTCCTCTGGGGAACCTTTCACTCAGTGACCTGCCTCAGGTCGCCATCACAAACATGGACATGGGAGCCAAGGCGAACCCCCTACTCAGTAAAGGCCAACAAGCACTATCAGAGATGAAAACCAACATTGCCGCCAAGCAGCAGGAAAAGGTGGCCAAGCAGATCGCAGCCGCTAACAATCCGCTTCTCAACCCCGACGGCACCAAGATGAGCCTCCTCGACCGCCTCCGGATGAAGCAGCTCGCCAAGGCCAATGAGCCCCTACCTCCATCCGGACCTGAGCTCCAACGTCGAGCAGCTCTGAACCGTGTCGTGGATGTGGCAGCAACCATCTCTATGCTCAGCTTGTCAAACCCCATGGCACCCCCTCGACAAGCCTTCACCATGGCCATGCTCCTCGAAAAGCTGAGGGATTCACTTAAAATGCCTGTGTCAAAGGAGGAGGGTATGGCTTGTGTACGGCTCATCGCGACTGAAGTTGCTCCCGAGTGGCTACGAATTGTCACCGTAGGAGGAAGGGAAAACGTTGTGGTACAACGCAACAACCAGCCCGTGGACAGAGTCATCCACGCGCGTGTTCAGAAACTGTTGGGTTGAAATCGGAAGGTGGAAGCAGGATGTGTATGCAGCATTTTCATTAGTTCTCGGATACCCCGTGGGGGGGAGGCAATGCGCCTTACCCTCCATTCACAGACGGTTGAGAGTTATCGCATCGTTGTACTCGGACATAGCATGGCATTGTATTTACGGGGCACAAGGACATGGCATTCGGAGTTGGGCGTTGTAGCATACATATCATTCATGAGGGCGGAAACTCGACACTGGCAAGCATCCTTCATGTAGAGAGATATCATAGATAGTCCTGACGTTGACATTACGTCGAAACCAAATCCTCAACGTCACGTTGAAACCAAAGCCTTGACGTTCCTATCTTCTTGAGTCGAGTCATCACAGGTCACTCCCCATGCATCGGGACCTAGATCGGCGACTTGCTTTCCTGTGCCATGTCTACTTGCCGTTGTCCGGCCCGAAGTGGGGAGGGACCTCGGTGCCCCGACATAAACCGCCGTTAAAACGATCGACACAAAACGGCGAGGACTCTCAACGACGCCGATAAAGCGATCCTACCTCCTCAATGGGAAGCCCAAGATCAAGGCAGACGGGGAGTATATACCGAATAGTTGACAAATCAGTATTCACAAAGACACATCGGCCATGGAACAGTGTCCCGAAGGCCATATCCCGCCGAACGGACATCATCGTTGGACGACGGATATCGGACACCGGGGATAGCGCGGCCTAGGAGTGGATATCATGGGGTAATTGGCAAGATGCAGCCAATCTCACATCGGCGGGCATTGCATTGATTGATCAATTGAAAAGGAGGATTCCCCGTTGCTTGTGCTGTTGGCTGTGGATGTGGGTAGAGAGTTCTTACGTTCTTGTGGGGTGTAGAGCGGAAGAAGAAAAACATTTGTTGGCTCTTTAGAAACGCGGCCTCTACCTATTTTGCGAGAGCTTCGAATTGTTTAGTTTGATTGATAAGCGAGTTTCCACGCTGAGTCCTAGGAAGGAACCGAAGTCGGAGTCTTGTACTGGACCTTGAGGTTGAGTCAGGACGAGTACATATTCCAAGTTGGGCGAGACTCACAAACAACGACGACAACAACCTTGATGAGACAACCACCATCATGAAGACATCAAAGAAAGACCATCACTCTGTGGACAACCGACCAGGTTCGTCAGGCTCAAACACGAGCGAAACAGACGTCTCATCACAATACATCACCCGCGCACCCACCATCCCGGAGGCCATCTACCGCGCAACATCCCACGTCTCAGGTCCGGACGCCTTCGAGCCCTCCTCGCCCCCACCGACCCGGGACGCAGACCAACCATACCGGGAGGCAGGCGACGAGATCTTCGACCGGGTGTCGAGGACGCGTAAGACGGCCATCGTGGGGGTGCTGTCGTTCGGGGCGTTCCTGTCGCCCATCTCGAGCACCTCGGTCTTGGCCGCGACGCCGGAAGTCGCGGCGGATTATGACACCACGGGGAGCATCATCAACGTGAGCAATGCGGCGTATATGGTGGTTATGGCATTGTCGCCTGTGGTTTGGGGGCCGATGAGCCAGGTGTTTGGAAGACGGCCTGTGAGTTGACAAAACCTCCCCTGCCTTGGTACCTTGATATGCTGTCTCTGTTGTGGAGTTTCGGTGTTCTTTCCTTACGGAGACTCGTCTCTAGTAATGAGAGAGCTCTGATAACAAGCACCGACGATATGTGCTCGAATACTGACTCGATGCCCACTTAGATCGCCCTGTCTTCATCAATAATGTTCTTCTTGCTCAGTCTAGCAACTGCCCTGGCACCGAACCTCGCATCATTCATCGTCTTTCGAGCAGCCTCTGCCTTTGGAGGGACTGCTTTCATCCTCATCGGGCCTGCATGCATTGGGTAAGTCTTGAGCCCCCCGTTCTCAAATCAAACCCCTAGATGGTTGTAGTCTCCATAACATGATGGTACTGCAAGGACATAGTCCCTACGCTTACTCGGTTTCTTCTTCCCTGTGAAGCATCTTGAAGACCACTGTTGCTCCAAGTCCATTGTCGTAGCAGTTATACACTAACTCCTCACCAGTGACATATACCGCCCCACGGAGCGCGGAACCGCCATGGGCTGGTTCTTGACCGGAACTCTGGTTGGCCCTGCTTTTGGTCCGTTCCTGGGTGGCATAATCGTAACATATTCGTCTTGGAGAGCAATCTTCTGGTTGCAGACGGCACTGGCGGGCGTTGGCACGCTGGGCTTGGTCTTCCTAGTGCCGGAAACCGCCCACCATGTCAAGATCGCGGATCTACAACACTTGTCTCGAAAGGACAAGACGCGCGCAATCTTGAGCATGATTAGCCCAATGCGAGTTCTGCGGTTATTCCGGTACTGGAACATCGCGCTGATTGCAGGTGGGAGTGCTTCCCTGACTTGGAATATGTACAGTCTCTTGACGCCAATCCGGTACGTCCTGAATCCGCGATTCAACCTCGAGACACCATTGCTCTCTGGTCTGTTCTATCTCGCACCCGGATTCGGATATCTGCTGGGGACGTTTGTAGGCGGCCGCTGGGCCGACCACACAGTGAAGCAATGGATCAAGAAACGTGGAGGAGTACGCATACCCGAGGACCGGCTGCGCTCAACGCTCCCCTTCATGGGCGTGATAATTCCAGGAAGCATGCTCGTTTACGGCTGGACCGTGGACCAAAAGGTTGGTGGGATCCCGGTGCCAGTGATCGCCATGTTCGTACAAGGCGTCGCGCAGCTGTTTTGCTTCCCATCGTACAACACTTACTGCATCGATGTTATGCCTGGACAAGGTGCGGAGGTGGCAGCAACCAACTTCTTCATCCGATACCTCGTCGGATGCGTGGCTTCCGCCGTGGTCCTCCCCGCTATCGAGGGAGTCGGAATCGGATGGTTCTCCACCATCACTGCCGTATACATGGTCGCCTCAGCGCTGGCGACCATGGCCGCGATCCGATGGGGGAAGGGATGGCGAGAGAGCACCGAGGCCAAGCTGAAACAACGAAAGGCCCAGAAGGGCCATAAAGCTGAACAGAATAATGAGACAAAAGACACGGTCACAGAAACAGGGCAAGGTGATACAGGGGCTGGGGGTATGAAAGACGAAGAGGAAAGAGTTGGTTCCAGGGAGAGAAACCAAGACACTGAGAAGTACGCGACTTGGAGCAGAAGTCCAATGGCTCGGTCGATGACAACCAAAAGCAGGGTAATTGGCCGAGAGATTCAGTAGCATCCCGCGAGGACAGAATATACCTCAAGACATAGTTTGAAGGCGTTGGCATTGGAATGGAATGGGATGTACCTAGTTGAAGTCCTCGAACGAGTATCATGAACTTACAAGTCAGCGATTGACCTGTGCTCTGTTGGCCTCCTAGGCACCCCCTGACTTGCCGATCTAGGGAAAATGTGGAATTCAAAGCCAGAATATTATTAGAACACGATCCCAACACAAAGGGAATGGTAAACTACCGTTAGGCGCCGTTGACAGGCGCAGTCAGTCAACAGGCGTAAGGCGCAAGGTGCTGCACTCGTGACTGGAGGCGTCACCCGCCTCAGATCCCATCTCTAATCCGGGGTTGCATAGCACAAAGACTCTGGGCTGCCTGAGGCTTGGTAGGCTGTGGCTCGGGAGAAGCGCCTAGTTGCATGAGGCCAATCCCGCTGATGCCGCCGGACAGAGTGCAGCCAAGCCAGTGGGTGGCGAGCGGACGAGAAGACAGAATGAGTGGCTGGTGGCGTTGCTAAATAAAGACGATGTGAGTACGAAATGGCTGTCCTCGCCACCACATTGAAAAAAAAAAAAAAAAGCCATGGCTGCTGATCTGACAGAGAACCAAGGAGAATGCCACCTTCTTCCTCGGGTCGTCCCTTCGACGCCTGTGGCGGCGTCGTTCGAGGGGCTTGAGACACGGCGCACGCGTCTCTCGACGGGATGTGGCGGTAGTGGAAGAATTGAGGAGGAGCCGGACCGGGAATCTCCAGGGAATGAGATGCAGAATCTGGTACGGAGCACGGAGTGCAACCTCACAAGACCTGACTGATGTGCTTTCTTCTTCCTGCACAGTGGGACATGGGAAGCCATGCAGGGCTGGGAAGTGGGCAAGTTGGTTGAGTGGTGGACAGTGGACACCATCCCTGGCCTTGATGCAAGACCCGCTCTATCCAAATGACGCTGGAGCTTTTACCCGCGAAATGGAGATTAGCAGACAAGTCCGTTGACGGGTACGCTGCTATTGATTGGGGATTGGGGGTTGAGAAAGCCGGTCGCCCAGGAACCCCCCCCTTCAAACCTTGCTTGGTTGGGTGAACTGGCCAAAAGCTGGAAACTTGCCCCTGGCCATACATGCCCTCGTTGAGAGCAAACGTGGTCGTCGCGGTGCAGATAGGTACCCGGAGCTTGGTGTGGGGGCCGAAACGAGACGTGTCTGTTCATGGGCGTCATCAGCTCTGTCGAGGCTACGGAGCACCAGTCTCCTCACACCGACAAGACGCCATCCTCTCTGCGCCGCCCCTGTCGTTCACCGTCACCTGCAAGTCGCCAGATAGGTTGATGATTGACGATATTGACCCTGCCTGTCTGGGTCTAAAGCGAGGTCCGATGGAGTCTCGGTCGACGAAAACGAGATCTAATGCGGATAGAGCCTAGGCCAGAAACAGGGCCTTCAACGGTTGCTTCGCGCAACACTTTGTGTTTCCAGACATGGCAGATAAGACTTGGGCAATTGGCTTCCCGTCTCGTGAGATGACCAGGTATCTCGCAACCTCCTCACGCTAGTTCCCCAGTCTGGTTCGTGTCAGCGAGTGAGCGGGCTTCTTGGCAATCTCGCTGTCCCGGGTGTCCATCTGCGTGTCGACGACGAGCAATGTGTTGTTTATTAATGTCAAGCTCATGGGTCCAACGGTGCCATCTGTGGCGCTTCTTACGAGGAGGACAACTGAGCATGTCTTGGCTCAATACGACTTAGCGGCTGGAGATTGTCTGGGGGCCAGTGAGCAACTGAGGAGAGCGTCAGACGAGGGGGAGATGGGCGGTAGTTGGAATAGAGCCAGCATCTGTGGACTAAGCCGGAAGAGGCAGTAAGGTTCTCAGTTGTTCGACAAGGAGCGCTGGGGTTTCGAGGGAGGGATTCTCCGTCATCAAACGAGAGATTGCCCATCAGACGTTTGCTGCAGCACTCCTAGCAGTTCTGTAGAAGCGTCAACGCATGGGAAGTTGGTACAGTACAGAATACTGTACAATGGCCACACTCACACGAGACCACCAGGGGAATTCGACGGCTGAACTGTGCTTCGTACAAAGTAGTGAGACGGGACGCGTGTCGGGATACCACTCCATCCCTCCCAACTCCGAAGCTTGGTTGTCTTCCGAAGGGCTTTAGAAGGCTGGGCAACAGAAGGAGACTCCGGGTCGGGGTGTGTGTCTAACCCTTCTCGTTGCCTCGGAGGGTCGGTTGTCCGAGGGCGGGACTCGAGGTAACGTCGAGAAAAGGCGTCGAAGGGAACGTGGAAGCAGGAGGGTCACGCCGAGACTTCATTCGCCAAGCGCAATGGCCACGGTCGATCGAGTCGTCGATGGTCAAGCATTGAGTTCCAAGGGCGTCGTCGCGTTGTCACAGTACACACTCCCCGTCCTCCCAAAACCGACCCATCTTCTGAACGTCGTTCCCTCAGTTACGAATCAATGAATCCATCCATCATCGCCAGGTCCATTCCTCGGGGGGTGCGTCTACAGGCGAAAAGAGCCGCGCTTGGCTGTGAGCAACGACTAACGGGCGGCTCAAACCCACGAGGGGCGGCGCTGCTGGCGCTCAAGCGTCGATCAGGAGTTCAGGACACGCAACCCCCCCGAGTCACGGTCGAAGTCCTCGCAAGCGGCCGAGAGCCTCTTTGCCACCCTGTCTTCCTAACGAAAGGGGCTCAAGGAACTTGATCTTAGACCCACGCGCCGACCACATACCCCTGGTGCGCCTCTTTTCCTTTTTTTCTTCCTCGCTGGACATGGTGCGGCCGGGATATGGCGCAATACGGGCGGCAATGCTTTTCGACGGCTGGGGGCGGACAAAGGGCAGCAAGTTTCAACGATGGTCCCAGAACAGACAGGTTATAACGCATTGGAACTTCTCGGGAAGGTGGGCAATACATATATCCTCCAAAGGTAAGTGGCTGTGCGGACACCATCCCATGAGGCTGTCTGCAAACGTTGACTGTGCAGTTTGGCGGGATGGATGATGGGGTTGAGATGGAACTGATCCTGGACAAAAGTAACGAGATGGCAGGATATGGGTGGATGTTTTAGAGCGGTTGAGTGGGCCCTTGTCATTCACCCTTGATCCCAGAGCCAGAAGCCCTTGTCAGCATGTTCCCTTCATTTTCCCGCTTGCTTGCTGGATGACCAATGTCTTTCGCGCTCTTGATTGGCTAGGAAAGGCCCCCCCTTGAGGTGCCGTGGCCCCATCGACCACTCTCCAAGGAGACCAGTAGCAACTCTTGAATCCTTGCTCCCCCGGTGTCGAGGTAGTGACCAGCCTCCACAATTTACTGTTTTCGGAACCCCCCATGCCACTGAGGTCAGCATTTGGCTGGTGTTCCCCCTTTCATCTAGTGCCTAAAATCGTCTAGCGTTGGTGAGATTGAAGTGACAAGCACCCGAGTTCAAGTCTCATTTCGTTCCAGTCTTTCATCGTTATGTATCATGCATGTTTGCATGCCTTTCTTTTCTTGCCAGAGGAGACATGGCTTGCAGACGCGGGCGGTTCGAGCAAAAAAGGGGACGGAGCAGGGAGTGCCCCGTTCACTCACATTCAAACTGTCATTTCAACTGGACTTCGAGTTTCCGCCGAGGCCCGTTGATGGCTGTTATTGGGACCGATCTTGTCGTGTGTAAGTACGTACTCTATACTGTACAGAGCACTTGCCTCAGTGCTCCGTTGGTGGTGAGGTGGCATTGTTGGCACATGCCTTACATCCAAAGCAGAATACCTACGGCACTCCGGTCGGAGAATGTGCTATGCACCCCCGATCAGCACTGCCCTTCATTGCCGGCTCCCTCGTAGCACTGCCGCCGCCCTTGGTACCTACTGCGAAGCATACCTAGGCAAGGTAGGTAGTAGGTAAGGTGTCTGTAGGAGAGGAACGGGCTCTCTGACCCGACATACGGAACTCTTTCCCAGGAAGCAATGGGAGACAGGCATCCGACAACCCGCCACGCGGACAAACAGAACATTGTTGCACAGTGCCTGAAACTACCGAAAATAACAGTGCCAATCCCTCCCGTCACAGGAAGGTGAGGAAGGTACCTCCTTGACGACCCCCTTCCAATGCCTCTCCCCTACCTAGCGCACCCCGTAGCGGGTCTTTCCCCCTATCGTCCACTGCAAGCCTTGGCCCCCCGGGATGCCAATCCCTTGTCCCGTGTGTCCCTATTCCCCCTGTTCCTCACCTCTCCTGGCCTCGCTTCTCACTTTTTTTTTCCTCCCATTTTCCTCTTGGTCGATTCCCTTCACTTCCCCTCCCCTCCTCTTCTTCTTCCCCCCCCCCGTCAACGCACTTTCGCTTTCCCGGCCTCGTCATCGCCGTCGACCTCGTCGCCGTCCTTCTTCTCTTCCCATCGCGATCCCAAGAGACTCGCGCTGCTTTTGCGTTGCGTTGCGTTGCGTCGCGTGACAGGCCTTCTTCCTGCAATTTCTCTCTACCTTCGTCTAATGACCTGGTAGCCGCGCGCACCTCTCAACTTCCGCCTCTCGTCGGTCAACATCTTTCGTCGGTTCCCCTTCCAGGTTATCTCGACGACTGCCAGTCGTTTCCATAATTGCTTTCGGTCGAAGACGCCTCTGTTTCTACAAACCACCCATTTGAATTAATTCCTCAATGAAGGCCGGCTTCATCTCGACACTCGCTCTGTCTTCTGCCTAGGTCAACGTATTTTCGAACCCAACTCGAAATAACACATCACCAACCGACAACAAGTATCGCAAGTTACCTGCAACTGGATTGAATCACGAACGCGTCGAACCATCTTATCCCGCCTAGCATGCAGCGGCGCCATTCAGTCACCATGGCCGCTCGCAACAACTCGCGTGTCCCCTTGGGCAGGAAAATCGATCCCTTGCTGCCATATTCCATCATTTCGGAAAAGACCAAGAAGCCCCGGCTTCGTCTTCGCTCTCTGATCGGCCACTGCCACTACCGAAGAGTCGTAACGTGGCTCATTGGCATTGCCTTCCTCGTCACCCTAATCGTGGTCAAGTCGAGGAGCAAGCATGTCGGTGATTACCTCAACGGCGGCACCAAGACCCAGGAACCCATCGCTACTGCCACCGTCGTCAACACAAACGGCCAGACTGTTGTGATGCTCACTGGCGATATGGACGGCGATGGCAAGCTGGAGACGGTCCCCGAGGACGAATACGTCACCGACAACGAGAAGAAGGAGGCTGCTGAGCAGCTCAGGAAGATGCCCTGGCTCAAGTTTCCTCAGTAGGTCGCTGGCGAACCAATGCTGCCCTGCCTCGTGCTAACATCTCTCCTAGCCTCGACGGATATTTCCATGGTCTGAAGACCATCGTCAACAAGGCTAGCCTTATCCCCGAGTATCCCAATGTCACGGGAAAGGCGCCTCTCCCTTCGCCCTCTATGAACGATTATGTGCCCAAGCCCCAGCGGTACAGCCCGTATGAGGTTAACCCTAACATCAAGACCTGCTATCTCGACGCGAAGAAGACCGTCCCCGCACCCGATTTGTACGCCTACAATGGAGTTCCTCAGCACATGCCCGATCCCGGCTTGGGTTCATATAAGCTTCTTGGCATCAGGGATGATATCTGCTTCGATCGATTTAGTCGATATGGTGCGTATGGTCTCGGCTACAGCCGAGCCCATGGTGGTTTAGATACTGGGCTTGATACCGAGAATTCTGGCAACGAGGCTGTTTGGGAAAAGACGGGCAAGATCAACTACGTCGATGTGAACTGGGCCGATGCCCAGGAGGCCTGTTATGCGTCAAACAAGCACCGTTTCCACGGTACCGACCCTGCTACCGGAGAGATCCAGCCTGTTCCTGGCAAGAAGGGCCGCATCGCCGTCGTGGTGCGAACCTACACCGGCTTCAAGTGGACTGAGCTCGCGGTGCTCAACTTCCGTGCTCTGATCAACGAGCTCTCCCTGAGGTCTGGTGGCGAATACCAGGTGCATTTCCTGATGCAGGTCCGCAACATCGACGAGCCCATCTGGTCCGACAAGTGGACTGTGCAACGCATCATCAACGACAACGTCCCGGCTGAGTTCCGAGGCCTCGTGTCCCTGTGGAGCGAACCCCAGATGAGACTGATGTACCCCGGCCGGTTCGGCGAGACCATCGAGAATCCCAGTGGAGCTGATATCCACGGTATCTATCGCAGCGCCCACTTCCCGCTCCAGGTCTTCGCCATGCAGCACCCCGAGTACGAGCACTACTGGAACTGGGAGATGGACATGCGATATCTGGGCAGCTACTACGAGTTCTTTGACAGACTCGGCAAGTGGGCTGCTGAGCAACCTCGCACTCTCCTGTGGGAGCGCAGCGCTCGATATTACATCCCCTCCTACCACGGATCTTGGGAAAACTTCTCGCAGTCTGTCCAGCACGACACGATCGCCTCGGGCCGGGCCCCAGTCTTTGGTCCCTTGTCCTTTGAGGGTAAGGAGCAGCTGCGACATGACGAGTGGGGACAGACCATGATGCCTGCTTCCTGCAGCTCAGACGCCCCTGATCGGTCCAAGTGTGGTGTTGGAGAGGCAGCCGATATCATCACTCTCAACCCTCTCTTTGACACGGAACAGTCAGGCTGGGTCTTCTCGGATGATGCGACAGGTTACAAGGCTCCTCCTCCTCGACGATGCGCCATTATCACCGCCTCGCGTCTCAGCCGACGACTTCTCATGGCCATGCACGAAGAGGTCTGGCGCTACCACCACACCATGTTCTCCGAGATGTTCCCCCCCACCGTTGCCCTCCACCATGGCATGAAGGGTGTGTACGCACCTCACCCCGTCTTCCTCGATCGGGCCTGGTATCCTTTCAGCGAGATCGACAGTGCCTTCAACGCTGGTCGTGACCATTCAACGTCCGGCCCTGGCAGCCCTTTCGATCAGCTCAACGAGCACAACCACAAGGGCACAAGCTGGTATTTCAACAGTGAGTTCGCCGGTCTCATGTGGCGCCGTTGGCTGGGCTACGCGCAATTGGATGGCCGTGGAAAGCATGGTGGTCGTGCCAATGAGGGCCGAGAACGAGGTGGCAAGACGGAGGAGATGGACGAGAACAACAGTGGCCGGCTGTGTCTCCGTAGTGTGCTGGTGCATCCCATCAAGTTCGAGCATCCTTCGGAGAAGCCGTAAAGCCAACTAACTCACTCGTCCCGCCGTTATGAACAAGGCAACCCAACTCTTTCTCTACCTCGACCCACGAATACGACAGTCACCATCCATCTGTACGGCACATACGCATTTGCAGGAGCATATGTACAAATATACCCATGATCACCGAGCCACCAGACATACCAGCACCATGATGAGAGGGAGGATGACGAGCATTCTCTTCCTGCGCCTACCAACTTCCTTCCTGCGCCGACTCGCATTCCGGTGACGGACCCGGCAGACTCGACCTAGACCTACCTAGACACTTTATTGACCACTTTTTTATTTCTTCTTCCGTTCAAGTTTGGGTACATTCACCAGCAAGAGGTCGGGGGGGAGAAAGCAGCCCTAATACGCCCATCCCTCTCAGCTGGGAAGAAGGTTGTCTGTCTTTTACAAAGAAAACCCTTTTTGTCCTTTTTTTTTATTATTCTACCTTTTTCTAACATTGTTTTCTCTATTTTGTGTGGCATGTTGTTTCTGGGTACGAGGCATCTGGGACCAGGAGCGGAAGGGTTCTCCGCCCATGCTACGGGGCGTTCTAGGTTGGGGGGGAATTTTGGGAGACACATGTGACCAAGGTGCGATTGTATAGATTTGATCGAGAACTAGAGGAGATGGTAGTTAGGTGTGAAATTTGATGTGGAGTTTTAAAACAAACAAGTTGTGCGTGTTTGCTGTGATGTCGGTGTTTTGTTTGAGGGCAGGGAAGATAGGTAGGTAGGTATGCTGGTGGAGTTGGGCAACATCGACACGTGCAAACGCGCTCCTCCCGCCTGTTCAAAGGAGCATGGCCGGACACGGAGTATCTCGATTTCCGCGCAGACAAGTTGAAGCAAGGCCCGTTTTACTTGAGGCAGGAGCCTACTGTTGATATTGAAGCATTTTTGGGGACACAGCCCGAGTTGGTTACGAATCCCGAGAACAAGTAAAAGGTTATGTTTTATTCACACACAAAGGCATTGGATGTATTTCTTTCCTAGATATCCCACCAGTCCCGCCGCCGCCGCTCCAGACCATCGTTCAGCTCGTTTAAAACAATAAAAAGACGCCAGAAGCCCGCTTCCCGACCAGCCAATGCGCCTCAGAGGCCCGTCCCGTCCCCCAGCCATCCACCCTTCATCCAGGAACAACGCCAGAGCTGGCCACCCTTGGAAAGAAAAGGGGGGGAAGGCAAGTACAATCAATGAATAATAATAGAATGGATAGCCAAGCCATATCCAAACGCTTGGCCAATCGGCTGACAACATGGCGGAAATCCAATCAACACCCAAGCCGCCTCTCTGCCGTTCCGCTTTGTCCTCCTCGGGAAGCAATGTTTCAGCCCCTTCGACTCAGGTCAGGTCAGCAAGTTAAAGGCAGCAAGAGCCAAGTCAAAGGCCGAGAAATGGCGTAGTTGAAAAACAATAATTCGATTCCCAGGTATCAACCGCCCAACAAACAGCATCAAACACCCTGAACGCCGGGAAATAGAATCTGTAAATGCGAGCTGGACGGAGAGGTGATTAAGAAGCTCCGATGTGATGTGCGAGTGCGACTTCGTAGCGATATGTTGAGATAGTCGTCGTGTGGCTCTCGTTGGCACAGCAAGAATTTCAAGTTCCAGAAACAAAGTCCAGCTGGGGTTCAGAACACGGCGGAAGGCAAGGTTGCTCATCAGCGCACCCTGGCCCCATGCCGACCAATGTCCTCTCTACTTCCTTAGAACAGCATCATAGATGCTCACCAAGCCAGTGATAGCGGTGCCCACGAGAACGCCCTTGTAGCCGCCGTAGATGGCACTATCGAGACGAGCGATCGACGTCTCGGACAAGAGACCGCCAAAGGTAGCGCCCTGTGCGTACACAACGAACGATACGAGTGCCTTGGCGATACTGAACGTCAGAGGATCAACCACATACTGGGGAGAATTGGCCCGAGATCGACCGCGGCTCGGGGGGCTGCTCGTGGCGCTCAGATTGAAGAAATAGCCCAGGAAGCAAGGAATGACAGTGCTGGTCAGGGCCCAGGTCAGAGCAGGCGACCAGAAGCCCGAGGTGAGGAGCAAAAACATGTCGGGAACGTAAACAGGATAGTCGGGGGTCCCGAGATAGACATTGGCGGGGATGGTGAAGGCAAAGATGTTGGTCAAAATCTCGCGGCGAACGTTCCAGAGCTCCCATGCGGCGACGCAGAAAAGCACGCTAGTAACAGTGCTCAGGGTCTCGCGCGTCGCATGGCTAACCTCGGTGATGCCACTCTCCTGGTAGATGGACGACACACGTTCACGGACGGCGCTGGTAGAGCGGTCGACAGCAAGGGCCACATCGGCAGGCGTGGCAGGCAACGGGATGCGAGCAGCAACCTGGGAAAAGGCACGACTGGGGGTCTCGATGAGGGCGGTCGATGAGGCTTGAGGGGCGGCATCGTCGCTCCTGGACGCACGAAGAGGACGTGTCAGCTCTGAACAGACCTGATATCGGCAAGGTCCAAATCTCTCGTCGCGATGGGTACTACGCGCACTGGCAGAACGCGAAATGACGCGCGACGAGGAATTGAACGAGGCCATTGTATGGCAACTCACTCAGGTGTAATCTCTTCCGAAAGCTTGGTGGCTCTCCGACGAGGAACCTTTAGAGGTCTATCCGCATCATCCCTAGGCATCTCCTTCTTCACAGGGGAGCCGAGGGCCTTTGCCCGGCTGGTGAAGTAGCCGGACAGGTCCGGGTCAGAGATGAAGCGTGACGAGTTCTCGGCGATGTAATTGTCGAGCGCGACGACGAGCTCTGTCTTCTTCAAGGCACCATATCTATAGTCGATCCCATGTCAGCGTGCGCGCAGGGTCTATTAATCTAACAGACGATGGAGGGGTTCCGGCAAGGATAGCAGCCAGGTCGCGAAATGACATGGCGCGGCGCAAACAAAGAGCGACTTTGCAAACAATGCGCCTTATGTCGTTGGGGCGCGTGTAATAGGGCGCGCGCGCAAGCCATGGCTGCGATGGCCTAGAATTTGAAATGGAAAAGACGATAGTGATGCGATCAATAGACGTACTCTTGAAGACCAACGGTCTCGGCGAGCTCGGTAAGCTCGCCCTTGCGCTGGCTCTGGAGCCAGCTGTTGTTGGCCATTGTGCGCGAATGTATAACGGGGATGATGACGTCGCGCGAATCAGCGATTCCAATGGATGAAGGAGAGGTAATGCCCCAGGACGAGCGAAATCGACTGAGGGCGATCCTGGATTCGCGCGCTGGAATAGCCTTATCCTAGCAAGAAAGAAAAAAATGTGGCGATGGACGTCGCGAATAGGTGACGATGATGATTGAGATCTCGCTTGTTTGGTGATGTCGGTTGGTGGGTTGCGTAGGACGACGGGGAGTGGGAAGGCACGGGAGCGAAGAAGGCCCGCGCGGGGGGGGCAGCGGCGTCAATTTGTTTATGTTTTTGTCGTGTGCAGGTGAACAGATCCATGGGGAGGGGGGGGTGGACGTGTCGTGGTGGACGACAAGAGGGGTATAGTCAGTCGGGTGGCTCCCGTACGAAGGTACCTGGACAGCGCCCGACTTGTATCATAGAACGATCTGCCGGTCCCGGTATTCGGCCATAATTAACGGTTGATAACTTGAGAGATGGTTTGTTCTATATGGTGGATTAGCAGAATGGAGAGTGTGACTCTTTCTAGCTAGTTTTCGAGTTCGTCTTGGCCCCCTTGGTTAAATTGATGAATTGTTGAACTGTATCGAGGATTTGATCGCCGACACTGCGTAGAAGTGCAAACTCATCGTCAGCATACTCGACTTGGTCATCCCCATCGATTCAGGTGTTGAAGGGAGTCGTCAACCGTCAGACCTCAAGGCCTTCAGACAACACTGGATATTACCGCATCGAGGGTGTTCTTCGCTGACTTGGCTGCCTAGGTCTTAGGCATGGGTTGCTATGACGGGAGCCGTCTATCGGCGGGCCTCAGGACCATCAAGCACCTAGCCTACCAGAAGGTCAGGCCAAGGGTTTTGTACGTTTTCCTTCGCAGTAGAGTACGAGTGATCTTTTCCTCGGGTTATGCGTTTTCCTTCGCGTAGAGAATATAAGGTACACCCGCTTATGTCCTAACGGGTGCAGTAGTCCCAAGAAGAGTCGCTCACTCATCGGCCAGTCGAACTACTGGACCTCAGGGAGTAATAATAATAAGGTTCCACTAAGAGGATAGTCTAAATAATAATAAAAATATGAAATATTAGTATTACTTATATAGGTTTACCTAATATCCTAAATCCTAAATTGTCGAAAATCTACGGTTATTATGGCAATTTAGGGAGTATAGAGTAGGCATAGTATTATTTGGCGTTTGTCAGACTTTTGACATGTCAATGTATCTATATTAGCCTGGCCATGTACTGGCGTTGGGTGCCATTCTGCCGCTCCTGGATGAACTTGTGCTGGTCTCGATTGGCTTCAAAGCGGGCTTCGAAATGGAAGCTATTCAGCTTCCTCCGGCGGTTCATCTGGTACTGGGTGGCATGATGGAAGACGGACAGCCATTAGAGGGATTATATAATAAGCCAGTTGGTGCTTAGTCAGCCACTTGTCTGTCAGATGATAAGTCTGACCGACCATGGCTATCACTGGCAATGAAACTCATCGCTCCTTCAACTCTTCAGAACCATGGCATAATGGTAGCAACTATGCGATCGACGCGCAACCATACCATCCCATCTATTACAAACACGCAGAGGCGTCATTGATCAACCACTTGATTGATGACGCCAGACAAAAGTCACTTCATCAAGCTCACGCATCATTTCGCATATATTTTACGAGCTGACCACCCCTTCTCTAGCAACCTCGACGACGAGGACTTGCAGCGGATACAACTGATCACCGACCGTTTTCCACTCTGGGCCTCGCTCAGCTGCCGCATTCTCGGAATGACGAGTTCGCAGCGAGGTGGGCTCGATCGGCGTCGGAGAGAACAATTAGCATATTGATGGGATTTGTATATGAATAGGTATATAAATAACAATAAAAAGGGGACCAAAAATGAACCAAAAAGAAGCAAAAAAGAAGCAAAAAAGAAGCAATACTTGGATAGTCCAATGTCAACCAAAATTCTTCCCATGTAGGTATGTAGAAGACCAAAAGAGAACAGGTGAACTCACAGACCAACGGCCCGACTCAACGATATGGTGAAGATGCGGGAAATGAAGGAGTAGGCTGAACGACAGATCGAAACCACCAACGCACTGATTACAGAGATACGAGAGCTGGTGAAGGTAAACAGGTCATGCGAGGCGGAATGCAGACAGCTGTTGGGCCAGACGACCGTCGTGGATGGATAGGTCGTTTGAGATGGATTTTCTTTGGTCGGGGGGATTTGGCATGAAGATGGATAGCCATCAGAGCTCTTTCAACTCTTCAGAACCATGGCAACACCTCCTAGTCCGTTACCTAAATTTCACTAAATTTTCTAAATATTAAAGATTTTAGATATGAAAACCTCTTATGGTTACTGAGTATCCCAAAAGAAAAAAACATAGGTTAAATTTAGGGAGTAATTGATATAGCACTCTTTAGTGTTGACAGACTTTAGCATGTTATTTGTATTCATCGACCCGACGAAACGAGTAGCCCTTCCTCCTCCGCTTCATCTCGTCAACCGTATGATTATACTCTTGGTTATCCTCCCCATTTTCTAGTCGCTCTGCATTTAGATCCTCACTGTCGACCGTCGCTCCCCAACGGCCACTGACCGATACGTATGGCCAAATGATAACCCCCCTATCCTCTGCCACCATCTTCCGCAGTCGGACAATCCTTTCTTCCTCGGGATCCGAAGACCCCGGATCGTAGTGCTCGTCCCAAGTCAGAGGTGGTGTTGGTCGATACTGGCATGTTACCTGAACGCAGACTTCCCCTGCATGTCTGATAGCCTTCCAGAGGGCTGCCCAAGTCACCATCTCCCCATTTTCGACGTCTCTATCAACGGCCACGCAATCGTAAAGATGGATTTCCTTCAAAGTAGCAGGCTTTTCCTTTAAAAATCTTGTCAAGACTGCCGGGGCTGCTAAATTTTTCAGGTGTAGCGCCCGCAGTGCTGGCAGTGTCCCTGGGCGCAACTCCAAATAATCACCGGCTAGGAATCCTTTTTCATGCGCAACGATCTTCAGGCGCTTCAGATTCCCTGCGTACTGAAACATGTTCGTGGATAGCTCACCGAAGAAACTGCGAAACCCGTCCAATGCGTTAGCGCGCATTGCAAACGAAAATGGGTGCCCGTAACGAGAGATGCTATCATCGGCCCCGTAAGTATAGAGAGACAGTTCTTCCAAGCGGCCCAAGAACTGTGACCATTCTGGCAACAACCAGCTCGAGGCTTTTCGCGGCAAAAAGTTGAAGACCCTAAGGCTTTGTGCCTTGGAGAGGCTTGCAATATCATGCCACATATCCCTCATCGCCGCCCGCCAAGAATACTTTTCTTCCTCCTCCTTCACTTCATCCCAGTCTTCGGGACAGCTACAGAAATACAGACCCATAGGTTCGAGGGCGCAGTAAGCCCATTCGGCCATGATTTCGAAATTTTCGTCTCCCAGCGTGTGAAGACTGAGGATAGAACAGCGCGGTAACCCTTTGCACCGAATGAGATCTTTCACGGCCGAGATGTCGCCTGATCTTCTAGCCCAGACCGAATCAGGTGGGTTTTCCCAATACCACTTGGACTCGTAGTTCCAGAGATTACGGGCCCTTTGGGTCGACAAGCTGGCGGGTTCTGGGAAGAAGGTTACATGTAGGTGTAAGTCGAGAACGTAATTGCCGAATTTCGCGATGACTTGTTGAAGTATGTGATCTTCTGGCAGTGGACAGACGACTTTGAGACGCTTGAACAGAAGGGGCGCCATGGAATTCCTCATGATGGAGTTGACCATGCTGAGATTTTTTAGGTCATCCAGTGTAAGCTGCTCGCTGATGATTGCCTTGAGCTCAGGTGGCAGTTTTTCCAAGGGGGTGGTCATGATGAAATCTTAGCCTGATTCGGGCGTGAACATGTCGACGATAAGAGATTGAGGGAACGGTGAGGGAGAATGGGGGAGAGGAAAGGGGAGAGAGAGGCGTATTTATAGGTTTTTGTTGTCTTACCTTGGACAGGTAATGCTGCTCAGAGAGGACCTGCGTGGCGGAAAGTATGAAGATTTCTAAGGTTGTCAGTTCGCACCGAATCAAAGTGAACTAGGTTGGACTCGGTACTAATCTTAAAACTACCATTCACCTCAGAGTTGTTGAGGCTTAGGGTAGTGAGAACCCTACCTCGTCATGATTGAGGTATAGACTTATATTTCACTAAAGTTATTTTATATAATAAAGATTATAGACATAAGGGCCTCTTGTAATTATTTAGAATCCTAAACTAACATAAAAACGTAGGTTTTATGGAAAGTTAGGGAGTCATAGATGTGGTACTATTTGGTGTTGTCAGACTTTTGACACGTCATCTAATGAAACAGTCACTGGTCAACAACACCAAGACGACCTTAGCTACCTAGGTATTATCCAAGCCCCAGGATACCCATTCATCACTCATCTATCCAGCTCACAAACTTCTCCTCCCCCCTCTTCACCAACCTCACAGGCACATGTTCATCCGTCAGCTTCAACGTCAGCACAGAAACAGCTCCAAGAATCTTCTCTCGACTCTTAGCCTGCGCCTTTGCGTAGACCTCCCTCCGCTCCTCCCGACTCATTCTCTCCACCTCCTCATCGCTGGCCCACTCGTCAACAGCAAGCTCGATGCTGTGGCCCCGGGACAAGACCGCAAGTGCGGCGATGATCTCAACCTGCGCAATTCGTCGACCCAGGCATGACCGAGGCCCGTCGCTAAAGGGGATGTAGGCCCCTCGCTCTGGCCGGAACAACTGCGAGCTCGTGTCGGGGCCTCTGTATCCGCCGAAATCCTCCGTCTCTGTACCAAGGTCATCAACTTCGGTCGTCTCGCTCTTTCGAAACCACCGCTCGGGCACCCAGTCGTTGACGTCGTCTTTTCCTTTGTGCAGTTTGCTTGGTCGGGCAGGCCAATATCGAGGATTTCGGTGGATCGAGACGGCCACGAGTGAGACCGCGGCACCCTTTGGTATGGCATGCCTCTTCCCGTCGATGGTGATGACTTGATCCTGGTAGGGGGTCGCCTT
Source organism: Fusarium robinianum (assembly GCA_013623725.1). NCBI lineage: Eukaryota > Fungi > Ascomycota > Sordariomycetes > Hypocreales > Nectriaceae > Fusarium > Fusarium robinianum. The sequence continues at coordinate 136,143 of JABFFI010000215.1, read as the reverse complement.
CTTGGGGATCTCTACCACTGCCGGCATCATCCGTAGCGTCTCATTCATGCATGCGCCCAACATGCTCGCCATCATGGGATTGATCAAGCTCTCAAAGTCCCACGATTCGGGGTCATTGCCACTTAGAATTTCGTCAATGTCCTTCTGGAGCCTTCTCTGCGATGCTGGGTTATTAGCCAGCTCTAGCAGTATGAAGTGCATGGCATTGGCAGTCGTCTCGTGTCCGGCAACAAGCATGATGAAGGCATTTCCTTGAATGTCATCCCGGGAAAGGGTTCCCTTCTTTGGGTTGACTTCCCCTTTCACTCCAGTTTGCTCGGAACCATGGCCATTCGCCGTGCTTGTCCCGTAACTGGACCTAACCAGTTGGCCCATAAGGTCCATGCCATCGACATGCTCTCCTCGTCGAGCTTCCTCGATCTTCTCATCCATCAATTCTTGCATGTACTTGCACCATTCTTCGTGCGAATCCGCTGCGAGCCTGGCAGTCTTGAAAGGCATCAATTCTGCGAGTGGCAGTCAGCGAAGGCTCCATTCGTCCAGTCCTCGGGGCTACTTACTCAATAGCCAACTCGGTATGAGCAGAAGCATGAGGATATACTCCAGAAGAGTCGCCACGGTGGTAACGAAGCTCATCTTGTGGCCAGCAGCAGGCTCGAGAGAACCATACTTGGCCAATTTAAGATCTGCCCCTTGGGGGAGTGTCTCGCCAGGCCACAGCAGGTTCAGGCCAAATCCAACGTACCCAATGATGTTGAGGGCCAGCCTCATAGTATCACGGTCAAGTGAATGGATGGTACCACTGTCTTTTTCCGACCCCGTCATCCACATTCTCACCATGCCTTGAGCCTGTCGAATAGCTTCCCTGAATACGAGGGCAGCATTCTTCTCGTTGAACGAGGCAGCTGTGACCTTGCGATGCATACGCCAGATAGCTCCCTCGGACGTCAAGACATTATCACCAAATTGCCGGAGGATCTCATAAGTCTCAATGTACTTTGGGAAGTGCTCACGCCGAGATGTAACCTGACGAATGGCTTCCGCATTGCAGGCCATGACCAAGATCATTTTGGGCGAGACGACGATGAAGACATCTCCATAACGGGCAAACCCATCATGTCCGGTGCGGTATGAAAACCCCGGGGTCAGTACCCTGTCGGTGAAACACACGTCAGTTGGGTGCAATATGCCGTAGGCGCGCAGAGCATCGAGGAATCTCTGCTGGCAACCTGGATGACAGAAGACTTACTCGAGCCATCGCTCCCACCACGGCTTGGGGAACAACTTGATAATGGGGATCAGGAGCTTGTGCGTCAATTGCCATGGCAGAAAGATGGGCGAGCATGCTGTCGGATAGTATCATATTAACAACCCGCAAATCATGGGGTTCAGTAGCAAAGAGAGATCAACCAACGTACGTGCGATGATGTAGGGCAAGCCGCTCCTCTTTGCCTCGGTGATATTGTGTCGCAAGCTAGACACGTATGTGTAAATTCCGTAGGCAAGGGCGACACCAGCGATGATTAGGACCGATTGCATCGTGGATCAAGCGTGGATCAATCAGGTCTTGATTGAGGGGATGTCTGGCTTGGCCTGGGTTGACATGAAGATAACCCTCTCTACCTATGGTCAAATCAGATCCGCAGTGGCACTCTTGGTTACTGTAGTCGTTCTGCGATGTAGCCAAGGACCCCCCGTTGTCGTGGAAATATGATTGATGGCACTGGCGAGGTCAAAGGACTAGCTGGTTGAAAATTGCACTTGGTTCGAATGGGAGCTGTAAAGGAGAAGAAGATAAGTTTGAGGCAATCAATTTGGTTCCTGATACAGTTCATAGTTTTTGAAGCGCCTAGTTTTCCGCCCCCTTGAGACAGACACACCAGAACCAGACAAGCCGGGTTCCAGACTAGCCGGGGCGGCACATCGCTTAGGTCGTCTGCAGTGGGAGACGAGTTCCAGGTTGTCTTTTGGTCCCCATCGTTTTGGGACAAGGCTAGTGCCAGTCAAACAAAAGTCCATGACAAGTGTATCTTTGCCCTTTCTTTCCCTTTAGCCAAAGTTGCAGGACGGGCTTGACGGTTAGCTAATGTGAAGTCCACCAGAGCGGCGAAGCGATGATCTTCCTTGCATAAGCATGGTGTTTATGAATGGAGGGAGATGAGAAGCGTAGATCTCCTAAAGCCTTGGCGTTGCTTGCTCTACCCTGTAGACGGGCGTCGGAGAGCCATTGACTGTGTCGATGCTGCATTGAAATGCACTGGATCCAAAGGTCATATCTCTAGCACTTGAAGATCATTGAAGACCTACTTATAACACAAAGACAAGGTCGCATGAGAAAAATACCTGGTGATCTTGGGCGATTCTCCTTGAATCAAAAGGGTTCAGCATCGTCAATGACGCCTCGATGATGGGCGAGAGACGAGAAGCAACGATACCTGGCGAGGCACACATGCTCTACTACCTACCTACCTGGATAGGCAAGTATGTATACAAGCGACGGCTCACTCGGTTGCCATGGCACAAATACAAGTCTTGCCGTTGACATCTCTCCTCAACTTCCCATGGAGAAGCCATCTGTAGGTACCACGGGCTGCCTCCCTCCCTATCAGAACAATGGAGCTGGACGGACTGGTCGAGGGACAAGCCAACCTCCGCATGTAATTTAAAACAGGTGGTCAACCTGGAACAAATCCCCACGCGCAACCCGCAGCTCAACGGATGTCACAAGAGACGCCCCGGATCGATGGCGTCAAGGAGAGCGAATCGTGCAGGAGGTGGTGATACCCCAGAAACGCATCACCGGTGGATGGGTAGTAGAGGCTGGTACTTGGGCATGGAGGCCGAGGGTCTAATACAAGATGCTGATTTCTCAGAGTCCATGAAACCAGCAACATGTTCGAGCCAGCGTCTGCGGCCCCTAAACGTTGACATTGAACCCCGTTTCAGAGGTCCCAGCCCATTAATGTGTTTAATAGCGGGGCACCCTGGCGATCCACTGGAGTAACCTGCGCTAAAGGACCCGGGGGTTCTAGGAAGGTAGGTACCCAGGGGAAGAGTCCCCCCTCCCCTGTCATCAATCCCACGTATTCATCATCGGGCTCCATCCATCGACCCGTCACGGTCAGACTGATTGTGTGTGTGTGGTGGGCTCAGACACCAGCTCCATCGTTCCCGAACCCGAGTTGACCGACAAAGGGTGTCCAGCCTGATCATCCCCCATTCCCGCGACCGAGCTGACAAGGGTTTCTCCAACCCAAAAAAAAAAGAGGGACATGAGGAGGAGCAACATTCACCAGGACTCATTCTTCCATAGGTACACATGTACTTTCCAGTCGTGGGACACGTCGACTCAAAAGTGATTTCCCTCCCCCCTCATCGAGACTGGGATATCTTCCTCAAGACAACCGCGATTCGTTTCGGCTGCTCCGCTCCAACTTTCCCCTATTCCATCGTCACCGTCTGTTCCAATAGCGATCACGATAGTGCTCCTGCGCTGCGACGCCTCATCCCCCTTTAATCGTGCGCCCGCTCAACGACGCCCTCGAGTTCGACCCGACTACTCCGTATAGATCATCGAAACTTGCTTCATATTCGAGCATGTTGCATCTGGGAAGCGATCTGACCAAGCAAGTACTAGCAGTCTACACCATTGAGCCCATCGTATTCGACGGTTAGAGCAGCAACTAGGCCTCGGCCTACTACGTCCCGAGCTCGACGGACCATCATGGCTGAACCAACCCGGGACGAGTCGACTCCTCCCACCGACGCGATCGCTCGCTCGCCATCACCATCAAACCCCGATTTCAAACTTTCAACGCCCCCTTCGAAACGCCCTTCAAATACTCTCCTCCCGCCCATCGATCTAACCAGCTCGGGGCCCCTAGATGTCCAAAGTTTGACAGTCGAGTCCAAGGATTCTCCAAACCTGATGCCTCCGTCGCAAGATTCAGCACCTTCATCGGCCAAGCCCAAATCCACCCCTGCGTCCACCAAGTCCCTCAAGGACCATGGTGTAACCGATCGAGACTTTGGATTGGCACCCGACCGCGAGGGTCAAGATGGGGCCCTGGCGCCCGAGAGGAGGAGTGTTCAATTTGCTCGATCCGAGGGCGTCGATTCCCCCCCGACACATACGCGAAACAATTCATTCGAGGAACCTGAGACTCCGGGCAAGTCTAGAGGCGCGTCCTTGATGTCGAAGCTCAAAGCCCTGGCTGGAACAAGCGGCTTGCAGACGCCCAAGGCGCCAAGCGTGGGTGGTCAGTTTGAACAGGGGTCACAATCCATGACCAACTCGCCCACGGGCGCGCGACCAAGCCGCAGTATTCCAAACACACTCAACGGGGAAGATACTGATGCAGACGCCGATGCAGAGGAGACGGCGGATGAGGATGCGCCTGGAGATGGCAAGCAGAAGAAGAAGAAAAGGAGGATACGACGTCCTAGGAGGACAGACACGTCCAATCCACCCACACCGAAGCGATATGCCCATGATACAGATACTATCGGCACCTATGACCGGCTCGTGAGGCGTCGTGCGAGCATGCCCGACGCCTCTGCCGCCGACTACGGGGTTTCGGAGGGAGAAGGTCGTGACCGTCTCGGGAGAATGTATCGAAGGGGGAATACCTGGATGAATCCTGCCATGCGACCCCCCGGCGAGGAGGAGGAGGAAGACGACGCCGAGAGCTCCGCGGTTGTCGGACGCCGGATTGGCCATTTGCGTCGCATCACAGTGTTTGGGGGTGGTGGCGTTTCCGATGGTGATGCTATCACCCCCAGGCGCCCGTTCTTCACATCAGAGCGAGCTTCCACCTTTGGTGCCCAGAAGTGGAAGCAGGTCAAAAACACTCTCAAGCTCCTCCGACAGAGGAAGGAAGATAGGTTCGACTATTACAAGTCGGCCGAGTTGATGGCTGAGCTGAGAGCCGGCGCCCCTGCTGTCCTGATGCTTGCGAGCATGATTCAAAGAGATGAGCACGGGAACAAGAGAATCCCGGTTCTTCTAGAACAATTGAAGCTTCGCATCACTGACAGCTGCCCGCAGCCGGATGATGATAGCGAACGACACTGGATGTTTACCATCGAGCTCGAGTATGGGAGCGGCCCAAGTCGGATGAGCTGGACCATCGCCCGTACACTCGGAGACATCGGCAACTTGCATGTGCGGTACAAGTTCGCGATTAGCAACGAACGGTCTGTGCTAGGACGTTTGGATCAGGGCAACCGCCCGAAGCAGCCCAAGTTTCCCTACTCCGCGTTCCCATATCTTCGTGGTGCACGCAAGAAGGGTGACGAAAGTGACGACGATGACCAGGCCAGTGTGCGCGGCGATGAGACGGCCGGCGAGGGCACAGCAAACGAGGCCATCGGGGATGGTATTCTGAGTGACCCAGACAATCCGCATGGTATGCCTAGGAGAAAGTCCCGAGGCCTCTTGGGTATGAGGCGGAGGTCGACCGGAATCACCGACCCAGGAGACATGTCAAACCCTGAGGGATCAGGCACTCCAATCGTCGATATTGCGACTCGCAGACAGCGCTACGTGGAGAAGCAGCGCCGTATCTTGGAGAAGTACCTCTCCGAGATGATTCGATGGCTGATGTTCAGGGCTGATAGCAACCGGCTCTGTCGTTTCCTAGAGCTATCTGCGCTGGGCGTTCGTCTTGCCGCTGAGGGTAGCTACCACGGAAAGGAGGGCTACCTCCACATTCAGTCATCCAAGGGCTTGGATTTCCGCCGGGTCCTCACTCCAGCGAAGGTGATAGCTCGGCACAGCCGGAAATGGTTCCTTGTCCGCCAGAGCTACATCGTGTGCGTCGAGTCACCGGAAAACATGAACATCTATGATGTCTATCTGGTTGACTCCAAATTCAGCATCGCATCCAAGCGAAAGAAGGTGAAGGAAATCGGCCCAAGTGAGAAGAAGATCGAGATGGACTGGACGGCCGAGGCGGCTGATGATGAGAAGCACCATACACTCACCCTGCGTACCTCGGAGCGCAAGGTCCGCCTCTTTTCTCGCAACCAGTCTGTGATGAAGCAGTTTGAAGACTCAATTAATGAGATGCTGAAGCAAACACCCTGGTACCAGAAGAAGCGATTCGATAGTTTCTCCCCCGTCCGAACGAATGTTTTTGCCCAGTGGCTTGTCGATGGCCGTGACTACATGTGGAACGTTTCACGAGCTATCAATATGGCCCGGGATGTCATTTACATCCATGACTGGTGGTTGAGTCCCGAGCTTTACATGCGACGACCGGCGGCCATCAGCCAGAAGTGGCGGCTTGATAGACTGCTACAGAAGAAGGCAAGAGAGGGTGTCAAGGTGTTCGTCATCATCTACCGCAACGTCGAGGCGGCGGTTCCCATCGACTCGGAGTATACCAAGTTCTCATTACTGAACCTCCACCCGAATATCTTTGTCCAGAGGTCGCCAAATCAGTTCAAAAAGAACCAATTCTTCTTCGCCCACCACGAGAAGATCTGCGTCGTGGACCACGATGTTGCCTTTGTGGGCGGCATCGATCTTTGCTTTGGACGTTGGGATTGCCCGCAGCACCCAATCGTGGATGACAAGCCTACCGGTTTCGAGCTTTCCGAGGTCCCCAAGGATGCTGAGCACTGCCAGTTGTTCCCGGGCAAGGACTACTCGAACCCCCGAGAACAAGATTTCTTCCGGCTTAACGAGCCGTATGAGGAAATGTACGATCGAAGCAAGACACCTCGCATGCCCTGGCATGATGTGGCGATGCAGGTTGTTGGACAGCCGGCGCGAGATCTGACGCGCCACTTCGTTCAGCGATGGAACTACCTACGACGGGGACGGAAGCCGACACGCCCTTTGCCATTCTTGTTACCCCCGCCCGATGCGAAGATGGAAGAGCTTGAAGCCCTGGGACTTACTGGCACCTGTGAGGTGCAGATCCTACGATCAGCGACCACATGGTCCCTTGGCGTCGAGGATACAGAGCACAGCATCCAGAACGCCTATATTAAGATGATCGAGGAGTCTGAGCACTTTGTCTACATGGAGAACCAGTTCTTCATCACTAGTACCGAGGTGTATAACACGAGGATCGTCAACCGGATTGGAGACGCCCTCGTGGAACGTATTATCCGCGCCCACAACAACGACGAAGACTGGCGATGCGCAATCGTCATTCCTCTGATGCCTGGTTTCCAGAATACTGTTGACCAGCAGGAGGGTACTAGTGTCCGATTGATCATCATGTGCCAGTACCGCAGCATCTGCAGAGGAGAGCAGTCCATTTTCGGCAGACTTCGTGCTGTTGGTATCGAGCCGGAAGACTACATTGGTTTCTACTCCCTTCGTCAGTGGGGTATCATGAGCAACGATGCGCTTGTGACCGAGCAGCTTTACATTCACGCCAAGGCAATCATCGTTGATGACCGTGTGGCACTTATTGGATCCGCGAACATCAACGAGCGATCTATGCTTGGTACCCGCGACTCCGAGTGTGCCGCCATTGTCCGGGACACAGACATGATCATGTCAACTATGGCTGGAAAGCCCTACCTGGTTGGTCGCTTCGCCCATACCCTCCGTCTACGTCTCATGCGAGAGCATCTGGGACTGGATGTAGACGAGATCCTGGAGGAGGAGCGTCAGGCCGAGATGGATCGCCAGGACTTTGAACAGGAGATGGAGGACATCTATAGCGAGGACCCTGCGTCACCTGTCTCTACTGCGGCCCCTGGCTCACCCTTCAGCAAGCAACCTAAGCGCCCTGATCCACTCCGGATCCCTAGCTTTAACCACGACCTTGACCTCGAGAGTGCGCGTGAGATTCACGAAAGCACCAGTGCTGATGAGGAGGCGCCTGAAGATGCCAACCGCCAGGCTGAGGGAAGGAGGAAACACCAACTGGACGTGACTGGCTACGGCCCAGATCGCTGGAAGAGTGCTGAAAAGACCGGCATGGATACTGGCCGGGACTCTGTCATTATCAACGGTCGAGAGGTCCTCGTCAACGACATCAGCAACGAAGGAAAAGGGACGTTGGAGTCACCGAGAGAGGCGCACCCACCTGCCATGCTGTTTGAGAACAGGTATCTGGATCCCAACCCCCAAGGCAACGATGGTCTCCCTCCTATGCCCGCCCTGAACCGCCGAACCACCGACCAGCTTGGGTTACCTCGGCCTGCTCAACTGCCGCAGTTGCCTGTGAGCGATGATACTGATATCGGAGGACCCCCAGCTCACATTGATGCCGAGTCGGGTCGGATTACGAATAACGTCTTCCACCCCATGGCAGCGGATATTCAGCTCGCTCATATTGACAAAGATTGCATGCGGGACCCCATCGACCCGAGCTTTATCGACGATGTCTGGCATCGCGCCGCCATGAATAATACCAAGCTCTACCGTAGGGTCTTCCGATGCATGCCGGACTCTGAGGTTAGCACCTGGGCAGACTACAGGGAGTACGAAAAGTATGGCCGGAAATTCCGTGAAAGTATGGAGGCCCGGTCGAGGGGAGACGATTCTGAGGCGCCACCTTCTTCAAGGCACCGCGGATCGACTTCTGCAAGTGTCGGCATCAGTGCACCCGGTCCCCATATTCTTGCCAGGGCTGCTGAAGCCGAAGCCGAGAAGGCAGCGGGCAAGGTTACGGAGAAACCTCCTGTTGGCGGGAATGACGATGATAGGATCAAGATCGTGATCCCCGAAAACGGACGGCGTGAGCTGAACGAGAAGCACACTTCACATGATGGTGGAGCAGACCCGTCTCGATCGAATTCAGCTCTCGACACTGAACAGACCGTGGAGACCCAGCATCGTCCTCTGGAGGCGCCCTCGCCAGTTTTCTCCGTTGGCGACACGCCATTCCCTGCCTTTGAAGGTGGCGGCGGCGGAAGATTCTTGGACCCCCAGACGAGCACACAGAACAGGGAGCGACGAACGACGTTCTCGACGTTGGAGAAGCCGTCTTCAAGGGAAACCAATGCCCCGCCACCTGGACAGTTTGGATCGGTGAAGCGCAGGCGTCGCGCCACGACTAAGAATAGCCGGCGTGGATTCAGTATTGAGGATATGCCCTCGCGGGCTCACTCCGAGGAGCTCCTGAACATGGTTCAAGGAAACCTGGTGCAGTTCCCTTACGACTGGCTCCTGACGGAAGAGCAGAATGGAAACTGGGGCTACCAGGTGGACGGTGTTGCCCCCATCGCTATCTAGTAAGTCATATATGACGCTTTCATGGCTACGAATGATGCTAACAATTTCTAGTAATTAAATGCTGTGGTAGGATCGCTACACACACTAGAGACCTTCTAGTTCAAAGAGGGAGTATATGCATCGCTACGGAGTTTGTTGGGCTTCATTTTCCGTGACGTGGTACAGGGACGCATTCGTTGAGCGCTTACGCCGAGAACAAACGCAGATGGCTAGTCTCCTTTGTTGGCTTGTATATATACATCTTTTGTTTCCAGATCGGGAGCCACACTTCAACTTTTTCTATATTACATGTATAATACACATCAGTTTGACCCATCACACCTTCTCGCTCACCCAGATGGCTCCTCGACAGCCTGCCCGGATGAATCCTGTGAGCAACCAATGCGGTTCTGCTTTCTTAGAGTCGTGCTCCACGGCATGGTCCAAATGCTCTAGCTCCTCGTCGCGGATCCTCCTTAGAGTCTGGACCAGCTCGGACAGGTCCTCTCCAACCTCGTAGCCCTCGGCCTCCCACTGAGTGATGTATTCGAGGAGGGTTCGGATCTGCTCGTTGTAGTGGCCACCGATTTCCGTCTCGACAGCCTCAGTGCAGGCCATGGCGGCTTCGTAGCTCATCATGGCGGTGGACCAGCCAAGGCCCGTAGCCATGACACTCCAGAGGGGATACAGGGCAGTAGGACGGATACGGTGCTTGTGGATGAGGTGGTTGAAGGTCTTAAAATGGCCATCTTCCTGGTCGTACATATGCGCCATCAGCTTCCGGAGGTGCGGGCGCGATCGGAGAATGATTGGAGTTTGTGCGGCGTAGATGAGAACGGCGGCGAGCTCGCCAGCCTGGTTCACTCGGAGCTGGAAGAGAGAATGTTAGGATTCTGTGTCTAGGGAAGGCAATTGAAGCAAAGGAGGACGTGCTGCCGAGGATAGAAAGTCTCGCTGCTGCTGGGTGAGCGGCTTGCGCTTCTTGGGAGCTTCGGTGGATTCAGTCGATACAGCGGCCTGCGCTGTCGAGCTCGAGGCGATGGATCGGATATATGGTTGGCGCAGAAGAGGCATTGGCCTCGCGCACAAGATGCGGAGGGGTCGCGCAAGAGCTCGAGTCGGCGCCATTTTTCTTTTCTGTCGAGAAGCGTTTGGCACTGACAATAGCGTCTTTCACATCACCAATTGGAGTTTCGGGGCCAAGATATCTTTGGGTTGCCCTGAAATCGAACGATAGCGATGACGGCGGCGATCGATAGCTCCGGCCCCGGTGGGACCACCCCCGATTGGCTGCAGCTTGTTGCAGCGGACTAAAGCTTCGCCGGGTTTGAGACCCACATTACACGTGCAGCTAAATGACATAGTCACGGGCCAATCAAACGCGTGCAGCAGAACGGCGAATTCAGAACAGGTTGTGAGAGGGAAGGTGCTAGGTGCCTCTTCTTCCTCTACAAAATTTTCAAAAAACCTCTCTCTGTTCATCAAAATTCTCCTCGTCCATCCCCCGAAAAGCTCGCCAGGCCTCTCGCGAACCACACGAGCCCACGAATTTCTCTCGAATTCCACGAGGAGTCTTGATCCCTAGCCAGCAGCTACGCGGTAGCTCTGGTTGTATTATAATCTCTTCTGCGCCTTTCGCCCCCCCTGAACACCAGAGAAACCCGAGGTTGAGCCCACCGCGAAAGCGTCAGCGCAATGGCCGATATCGAGGACGAGCTTCTCGCCCTTGCGGGTGGAGGCTCTGAGGATGAGGGCTCCGACAACGAGAGTCGCGGGATGTCAGCGTCGCCGCCCCCGAAGAAGAGCGGTTCAAAGCATGGCTCGGGAAAGCAGTCGCGGCGGGGAAGAGGCGATGATTCTGAGGAGGAAGGCGAAGCGTGAGTACCCTTTCTGCTTCGTAGGCGACCAAGACCAGTCGACTGGCTAGGCACTCGCTTGGCTCTTCCTTGCATCCCGTCCTGTTGCCTTGGGCCTGAGTCACTGCCAATGAAGGAATCCGCTAACGCCTGATTTCTTCCCAACCAGTTCGTCTGCCCCAGGAACGCCGAACTCCCTGGAATCTGCACCAATGGACGAATCCGACTCTGACGCCGAACCCTCGCGAGGTCGCCCTGCTGGGGGTGATGATGCTGACAAGTACCCGGTCGATAACATGTACGTGAGTCAGGCAGAAAAGGAAGAGATCATGGCGATGCGAGAGGTGGAACGAGAGCAGATCATTGCGGAGCGAATCTCCGAGATTGAGCGTCAACGCCAGAATCGCCTGCTCCGTCAGATGGTTACGAACTTTGAGAACGAGGAGCGCAGGCATGATAAGAAGAAGCGCAGTGCCGACACTGCGGAGCTGGCGGATGGCGACCGAAAGGCTTCACGACAGCGGACCAGCGATAAATCGGAGACCGCGATGGACTCTCTGCGCCGAGCGCGAGCGGAGAAAGCCAGACGCCGAGAGGACCATGAGCGGCGCAAGGGCGGATACTCACCTGACGACCGTGATTCCCGTGAGCCTGACAGCGATGATGGATTTGGCCGAAACCGCTCTCGCACACCCGAGGCCAACAAGGACCGCGACGAGCCGCCGGCTGACATTCGCGAATACGACCGAGTGCGCCTGGGACGCAACGAATTCTCCCAGGTTTGCTTCAGCCCCGGATTCGAAGAGCTCATCCCCGGCTGTTTCGTCCGACTTTCCCTTGGCCCACACCCTGATACAGGGATCGAACAGTATCGCATGGGGTGCATCAAAGGTATGTAATGGAACCCTAGTTTTGCGATCCCCAAGCTGACGATTCTAGGCTTTGTCACCGGCCGACCTTACGCTCTCCCCGGACCCGGTGGCAATTTCGTGACAGACCAGTACATCAAGGCAGCGCATGGAAAGTCGATTAAGGAATTCCCTTTCATCGCTTCCTCGAGTCAGAAGTTTACGGATGTATGTTGTGGCGGTGTCCAAGACAAGCGTATAAGCTAACAAATCTTAGCATGAATTCAACCGATACAAGATCCAGTGTCACAACGATGGCGTGCCTCTGCCTTCCAAGGCCTTTCTTTCCAACAAGATTGACGATATTAACGCTGTGATCAATCATAAGTGGACCAACGAGGAGATCAAAGCTAGACTCAAGCGGAAGAACGATCTGCAACGAAGATTCGATCCAGCTGAGCGAGAGCGTGTATCTCGCCTCCTTGAGGAGGCACGACAGCGCGGCGATGACCGAAGGGTTGATCAGCTGCAGGAGGAGCTTGACAAACTCGGCACTCAACGTCTGGCGTTCCGGACAAGCCTGGGGCCGGCGAAGTCGTCTGAAACACCCAAGGGACAGTCGGAACAAGACCGCCTGGCAGCGCGTAACCGAGAGAACCGGCGTCTCAACGCCGAAGCGGTGCGCAAGGCGCAGCTGAAGGAGAAGGCGAAGTCCCGGGAGATCGAGATGGCCCTTAAGCGTGGCGAGGCCTATCACGGCGACATGTCTCGACGACTGCGGACCAAAGCCAAGTTTGTGCACGATGTGAATGAGAGTGCTGAGAAGAAGGCAGCCGCCAAGGCCAGCGGCACTAGCACGCCTGGCACCTCGACACCGAAGCCGGCGTCAAAGCCAGCAATGCTGCCGCACCTTGCCAAGCTGCGAGAGGAGAAGTACCTCGAGAAGAAGGGCATCCCGACGATTCACAAGCCCCTGATGGATGACGATGTGATTGGGTCTCTGGACCTCGACATCGACGTCGAGATTTAAGAATGGGGAAGATGTAACGAATTCGTTGGGGACTCGAGAGTATCGATATCGAGACCCTAGAACGAAACGGACCTGATTTGGTTGAAGGGCGCGATCAAGCCGCAGGGCGCGACTACGGGTCGCCAGTTCTCGACACAAGCGCCAATACTCGAGAACGGAACTAGCGGACTAATCATGAACTCGGGCAAGGACCTGCGTAATTTGCTATGATTTGCTTTACGGACTATTAGAGAGAGGCTATTGCAGAGCGTTTTGAGATTCCAGACAACGTGTCGACTTTGAGTTGCTATTTTATTTTGGGCCGGGAGTCGGGGACAATAGCGAGATAAGGTTAAAACAGTCCCGAGATATACCATGCGTAGCACGTGGTAATTAGGCAATTCTAAAAATGTTAAAATTTCTCTCGTGTCTTTTTGTTCTTTGTCGTGTTTGACATTCTTTTGCTTGTCAAGCACCCATTTGTCGCATTTCCATTGCACATCCTAACTCATTTATCGCCACGAGCAGCCAGTCTGTCTCTTTGTCCTTGTCCTTGACATGATATTGGGCTTAGATGTATGGCATAACGCGTCGTCACCGGTTTCACATAGAACCAACATGTCAATAGATAGGATCATCCCAGATGGTCATGTGAAACAAGGCAGCGAAGGGTATCGTGTCTAAGTGGATTGTACTTTGGCTATTATAAAGTTGAGATGACTATTATACAAGTCTAGATTAGTTGCCACCTATATTGATGAGCAATCAACCTCTTTGTTCCTCTCGTTTATGTCTCATTTGGATCTATCCATTAGTAGCATCTCGCGTTGCAAAGAACCTTCAACGAGCTGGAGCAACGGCACCAACCTCAACCTCGACGTCACCTTACCTCCTTTCTATCCAGGATTTGTCAGTCGTCTAAAAAGTCAAACTTCCCCTGAGCTCTTCTCACGACGTGATATCCCATAACCAGTAACTGGAAGAACACTAGAGAGCATACGGCCCTCACCTCTTCGCCAATCCTCTCCAGTAGGCTCGTCTCCTGCCTCGCCACCTTGCCGTCCAACTCATCCTCGAACCGCTCGCAAACCTGCAAGAACAGCCGCGGATCATCGGTAATGACGCCGTCGATGAGTGCCGGACCCTCGCACCCCTCTTGGGGCTGTCGTGGGTTCTCTAGGTTCTGACGGATGCACCACTCCATCCAACGGGGTTCATTGACCGTCCATGCCATGAGAAGCCTGTTACTGCGCTGGATTTGGCTTAGGAAGCGCCAACCCAGCGGACCGACAAGGCTCTTCTGGTTCAAGTTGAACCCAAGGTTAGGAACACGGAGGAAGTGGCTCGAGTAGGAGAGGGAGGCGCCGATATGGGCGAGGGGGTAAGTAGGGAGCAGACGGCGGGCGGCTTTGAGGAAGGATGCCTATGGATGTTGGTGTCAGTGTCTAGCGTGTACCTCCGAAAACCTGAAAAGCTCAAAAGTTCAGTTGAGCCCCGTATGCGAAGCTACAACCATGAGGCAACATCTAGCTGATAGTAGACTCGAGAGAGGACTTCGTTGTAGAACCCAAGGAACGAGCGAGCACTCACGTTCCAGCAGCCCAAAACTATACGTTGATCCCACGGCACGGGGCCCTGGACGGCGTCTAGGGTCTTTGCCATGGCTCCAATCAACTCCCCGGGATCATCGTCCAACTAGGGGGTCTCTGTCAGTTTCCCCTCGCGCCTGGGGCGAGTCTACAAGATGGTGTCGTCAAGCACACCTTGATATCCAAGACGACCCATATCTTTTCAAACCGCGGCTGAGCCAGCCACCTCAGAAGATCCTCCAACCGTGGCATCGCTTCCCGTGGCTCCTTGACCGTCCGCAGTGTGCTAAGATAGTCCCACGGGGAATCAGCGATAAGAGCATCCACGCCATAGCAGCGTTTCAAACTAGGGTCCTAAGCAAGATGACATGTGAGCCAATGAGAGCGACTGGGTCAACTAGGTAGCACATGAAAGAAAATGTCCGTAAGGGAGTATATCCTTGGGCTGGGGGTTTCATGATGTCATGTGCAACTATTCCCGAGTGTGTGTATATCAAACAGCTCAGAGAACCAGGGCTTACATGTGACAACACAACAACACCGTCGGCCGACAGATGCACATCCGTCTCGAGGGCATGCACCCCGGCATCGACAGCGCCCTGGAACGCGACCATGGTGTTCTCGGGCCAGTATGCCTTGGCACCGCGGTGAGCGATAGCCTGCGGGAGGCGGCGGGATGGATCCCGGAGGGACGGGATAGCGACGGCCCACGGGGCTTTTTTTTCCTCGGGCGCATCAGCGTTTGTTCCGGGGACTTTTCTTGGATGTCACTAAGAGGGAGGGAAGGATGAGAGAGTGTGTGTCTGTGTAGGT
Source organism: Fusarium robinianum (assembly GCA_013623725.1). Taxonomy (NCBI): domain Eukaryota; kingdom Fungi; phylum Ascomycota; class Sordariomycetes; order Hypocreales; family Nectriaceae; genus Fusarium; species Fusarium robinianum. The sequence goes on along the minus strand of JABFFI010000215.1, from coordinate 120,847 downwards.
CTGTGTATGGACGCGCGTGTTTATATGGCTTTGCGTGTTCTTTATTGTTACCTCGTGGGCTGGCAGCCTCCGAGAGGGCTTCGTTGCCAATGAGCGACTGGGTCTCACCCTCACTCATGATGACGGCTGCTGCTGCTGTGAGCTGTCGGCCTAGGGAGGAGTGCAGCTGTCTCGGTGTTGGTGTTGGTGTTGGTGGTGGTGATGGTGGTGGTGTTGACGCTCCTACTCCCGCTGCTGCTTCTGCTGCTTCTGCTGCTGCAGCGACGTGCGTCGTTCGGAAGTATCGGGATTCGGGAACCTGGCGGTCAAGACACAACAGAGAAGCTCGGAAAGCCAAGACGGCAAGACGCGCTCGCTGATTGTTGGCGTCGACAAGCCGGAAAACAGGATGAAAAGAAAGAAAACCGAAAAGGGGATGCAAAAAGCAGCTGTGATGTCTTCTCGACAGGAGCGCCTTCCTCATCGCAAGCCTCGGGGCTTCTGTCTTGTGGCAGGCGGCAGGAGAGAGCGTCAAAGCCCACCGAGGCCCGTAGGTAGGTACCTCTCCGTCACCTGCCCTGTGAAGGAGAGGGCCCGTCCACCGGTGAAGATGCCGGGTCAGTTTCGTTCCCGAACCGGAGTTTACGACTTGGGGTGGGCCCCCAAAACAGAGCCGGAGTTTCCTACGGAGGTAAGTACCTACGTACCTAAGGACCGACCCCACCATTTCGCAATTTCTTCCCCCACACCAGCCACAATATGCAAACAAACATAACATGGGTCCCCCGCGCCTTTTCCCCTCACCAGCCTCAGGAAGTGACAGGATTGATTTCCCCCCCCCCAAATCTTCAATGTTTGGATTTTTCTTCATCACAAATCTCCATGCTGGTCTCAGCCACACCCGGCCGAGGCAAACCCCTCACTGCTTTTCCGAGGTACCTAGGGTCCCCGCCAAAAACATCGTGCTTCTGCCGCTGCCCGCTTCTGTCTGTTTACATGTACCTACTGCTGCCGCTGCTGCTGCTGTTGCTTCCGCCTTGCTGCACCAGCTCCGTAACCGGTGCGGAATCAAACTCGGCTTTTGTGGGCTTTAAAAATCACGTTAAAAGTAAGTAAGGTACGGTGTATGTTGCAGATCTGCCGCGTCGGCAAGACTCCGAGAGAGAGGGCTTTGTTAGTCTAATGTCGATGTCTCAAGCGAGGGTGGACGGGGGGGATGCATTTATCCCACGCAAACCTCGCCTATGGCTGAAAAATAACCAAGGTAGAGAGAGCCGACACTGCCTCGTAACTAACACGACAACTCACGAGAACTAGCAGAACCCCGTAAGATCGGGGAAAGGAAGACTTGAAACTCCTAGAACCCTGTATTCAAAGGAATTGTCCCTCCCACACCCTCCACTTTTCCCCAGGAACCCAGACTCTTCCATCTCGACCTCCCCCCCCCAAAGGCAACCAACGCCTGACATGAATCCATCCTCGGTCTGGACCACACACCCCCCGAAACAAAAACAGACAATGGACACAACGGTTGTTTGCGTATGTATGTAATGTAGGTAGTATGGAGCAGGGCATTGCTGCTGAGCTGCGCAACCATCTCAATCAATCCTTGTGAAACCCGGGATCGAGTTCCCGGCCTAGAACGCGCTCCCACACACACACATGCACATCTGCCTCTTGTTTTTTTTTCCAATTCTTCCAATGCATATATTTAGCCGCCTTCAAATGTACCTAGGCACTCTTGTACCGAAAAGAAAAGATGGGCGGGAATCTACCTATCGACAAGGAAAACAGGCCTATTGTAGGAGCCAACCGCTCACGCGACCCAACCAAACGCATGCACATCATACGCCACGGGCAAATGCCCTCCCCCAATCCCTTCTGCTGATCCCGACCCTGCCTTCTTTTCTTTTCTTTTTTCCCCTTCCTTTGCCCTGTCCCCCCCATCAAAAGATATGCCCTCACCCATTCGTCTCATCGCAACGCCAACGAAAGCCTCGCATCAACTCCGCATCTCTCCCCCTCCCCTGGTCCCTGTCCCCCCATCAAAGACGCACTCCCGGGAACGTAGGCCCTCTAGACCCGGGTCGAGCTACGGAACAATCCCCCCCCCTCCCTCCTGGGGAATCAGGCGAACTCCGGGGCAGCAGCCTGGTGGAAGAAGAGGCGGAGGATGAGGACAGTAAGACGGTGAGAAACACGGGGAAAGGGGGTGGTGGGAAGGCGAATGAACGAATAACGGTGGGAAGCGCGCGAAGCAGCCATCCATAGATAGGCGGGCTTCTTGCTAGATCCAAAAAGCCCCAAACGCACCACGCTCTATCGGACGCCGCCGAAGGAGACGGACACTCGATAGCTGTGCATGGCATCCTCCTTCTCATGGCAGTGGCAGGCTTGGCGCATTTCTGGCGGCTCGTCCATCAAAAGAGCCAGACCAGACTCGGCACCAATCCAAGCCCCGACAGGAGTCACCTGTTCTTGATGTACCAAGAGGAGGGCACTCGAATTTCGTGACACAAAGCCATGACAAAGAATGAACCTAGCAATTCAAGAGTGTGAAAAGCCAAGCCATTCACTAAGTAGGTAGAGATGATCATCTTCAGATGTGTTTAACTGGATTTCTTTCTTTCAAGCTATGTACGAAGTACCCTGTTACAGTAAGGTAGCAAAGCCGACTTTTGATCGTCATCGCATTGCGAGGCCCCATCCGCTGTCTTTGGCCTTCCATCGTCCATGTCGTCTCTCTGTCTCTGTCTCTCTTCCCCTCTCTCGCTCTTTCTCGTCTGCCTCCTCCTCCTATTCTTCTTCTTCCTCTCCCCTCTCTCTGTTCTGTTGTTGACCTCCTCATCGCTCAGGAAGGATCAAGTAAAACCAGAAACAAAAAACTGATGGACTGCCGCTTCAATCCGGCGCCCAAATTACATAGCGTAGAATAAACCAAAAATAGCCATCCGTCCATCCATAAAAGACCATTCGCTGAGTTCAAAGTAGCGACAGTTGCCTCCAGAAAATCAAAGGAATCGTCAAATCATCCATCCCAGAAACACCATAGCGTTCGCGTGGAACAACTCCGAGCATAAAAATCTCCCAAGTCGTGCAAAGCCGTAAGGTAAGAGTCTCCAAAAATAAACACCCGCCTCCCGTGGTATCAATTTTTTTTGTAGTGGCCGCCCCTTACATAGGAAAGGTCTCCATCCGGTTGTCCATCATGTAAGTGTCGCCGTTGTTGTGCTGCTGCTGCTGCTGCTGTTGCTGCTGCATCATCTGGTTCCGGTAGTTGACGCTCTCGACGCTGAGTCCGAGCTCCGAAGGACCGACCTCCTCACCCGAGCTCAGGCTCTCGTCGCTCATGCTGAGGACGCTCTGCGGAGGCTGAGGGTTGTTGCCGAATTCGTTGATGCTGAAGCCGCTGAGGTCCCACGTGTCGGACGGCCAATCACCGCAGTTGCTGACGGCGATCGTCGTCTCATTGACTAGTCCCTGTCCGCCATAGATGGCGTCGTACACGTTGTTCAGACCGCCATCCAACGAGCCCAGAAGGGTCTCCCACTCGGTGCCCGACACACCATTCATCTTAGCTGCCGTCATGGGTGAGTGCGCCATTGCGGGGTGCGCCTGGGGCGTCTGTCCCGAATGGGAATGGGCTCGGTTCTGCTGGGGTGACGAGGGCTGCGGCGACTGCGCAGGGTTGCCGAAGGGCATGAAATCCAGATTCGGTCGAGACAGGGGAGAGGCCTTGTGGTTGGGGTTAGGCGAGATCTGTGACATGGACATGCGGTGGTCCCGGTGGCTCATGTGAACATCACCACTCTTGATGTTGTCGAACGAGGGACGCGATCGCGAGCGGTAGAATTCAGGTCGTTGGCCGGCGCCGGTAGGCATCGTCATGCGTCGCAACTTCTCCTGCTGCTGGATCAGGTCGCTTTCGCTGGCCGCGGCACCCGGGAGCTGACCGAGGGGGAAGACAGTGGCGCTCTTCTTCTTGGGGGCGACGCAGGCGGGTGGCGACCCTCGGTTGGACATGGGAGCCACCGGCATCGACATCTCACGTGATGTGCGCATGGGCGAACCGATCGATTCATCCACCGTCACGAGCGCGCTGGCGATGCGCTTGAAATCGAGCGTCCCGGAGGCCTTGCTCTTGTCCATGATCCGGATGACGGAATTGACGAGTCGCTCATCGTCTCGCATCAGCTTACTGTCATGCTTGAGGTCAATCGACTGGTACAGCAGGGTCATGCCACAGACGACCAAGAGATCGGTCCTGTTCAGGCAGAAGGAAAAGGTCATGCTCCGTTCCTCGAGCAGCTGAATGATCTGGATAATGTGCTTGCTGGAGGTGCCGATGGAGAGCAGAGCCGAGGCCGCCTTGGGGCCCAGGCTGGATCCAACAGCGGGGCGGAAAATGAGCGTGCGAATGTAGTAATAAGCCAGGGCCTGGAGTTCGTTAGCTCACACGATCAGGAAGAAAAAAATTAGCTCAGGGGTGAAATAAACATACCAGAAGGGGTGAGCGGCTGCCCGTCACATCTGTGGACGGCTTGTCCTGGACAAAGTTGAGTCTCAGATGAGAGGGCAGGTGGTCGTACCACGCATCAAGGTCGGCCTCTAGGGCACCCATCTGTTGCAGGGAAAGCTCGTGCGAGCTCGTAGCAGGGTAGTTCTTCTCCAGAACCTTACCGAGGATACGGGTAGCTCGGAACAGGGCCAGGGCGCTGGATAGCCGAGTGTACTCTCCAGGAAGAGTGGGCTGGAATCCTTTCTCGGTGACGTACTCATCATCCGTGTCAGCAGGGTATTCAGCCTGCACATCCTCTTCTCTGAGGAGCTTGGGAAGTCCGAGAATAGCGGCAGAGAAGCTGGGAACTTTGTTAGTATCAAAAAGATCATAATTTCTTAGATATTTCATGAACCTACCAGTCAAGAGTATACAGAGTCCAGAAGACTTTCTTTCGGGTCTCGATAGTCAAGGCGCCGAAAGAGAAGCGCTTCTGGCTCTGGTGCAGGCCCAGGCGATGCGAAAGGCCAATAGCGATGCCCTTGTAGTGCTGGAGTCGCTTGTAGTCGGAGCGCATGGTGCAGTAGAGGAGAGCGAGGGTGAGACACTGGAGAGTGTTCATGGTGTTCTCCATGAGAACGGCGTCGAGAGCCTTGCGCCATTGCTGCTCACAGGCGGCGAGCTGAGGCAGATCAGGGGCATCCGAGGAGAGACCGGCAATGTTGAAGACAAGGTAGAGCTGGGCCAGCTTGTGGTTGCTCTTGACCTTTTCGGGATCGGCGACAAACTCCTCGTAGACGTGGAGGAAAGTGGGCTTGTGAAGGATGGGGAAAAGAGGCGCCCACTCCTGGAAGTAGACGTTGACACAGCGGTCAGAGAAGAGACGGGGAGGGATCCTCAGGGAAAGTTCATGGGTCTTGGGTCCGATGGGCTCACAGCCCTGGATATGCAAAAATGCCTCGGGATTGAAGTCGGTTGTGGGTTTTCCAGCCTCCTGGATCTTGCGCTTAAAGCTCTCTGTAGGAAGAAAATTAGCATACTGGATGGAAACCAAAAAAAATGCGCTCGTTCTGGTAATTTTGTTCAAGAAAAATGCACATACCAATAAATGAACGACCACTTGAAGCGCCCATAAAGTAAGAGTCTGAGTTCTCAACACCAAGTAGTAGTGGTGCGGCTTGCACGCGGAAGGTATCCTCCTTCACGGAGTTGGCCTCGGTCCGGACCTCGGGGGACGCGGGGCTGGTAGCGGCCGTCGAAGGACTCCTCCGGTTGCCGTGAATCTTGGAAAGCATGTCGATCTTCTCGTCCTTCTCGTCTAGTAGGTCCTTGAGTTCCCGCGTCTCGGCTTCGAGTTGTCTCACACGCTCCTCTAGTGACTCGGTATAGCCACGGGGAAATGCGCGGCGGCTGAGCTTGTCGCTTGTCCGGCACTCAAAGCCGACGTTGGCGCACTGGGAACAGGTAGGTCGGATTCCGTCACAACGGATCTTTTTACTCCTGCAGCGATCACAGGCCTGGGCAATCCGGCTCTGAGAGCTGGTGCCCACCTTGATGACCTTCATGGGGAGAATTCCGGGCATTTCGGGGGGCTGTGAAGAGTTGTGTATGAGTTGTGGTGTGGCGGCTAAGTTGCCGAGGGAAAACGGGTGGAAGCCGTTGAGGTCGTTTCCAGGAGTAGTTTGTTGTATTGTCTTGGTCCACGTGTATGTGTGTCCGTTTCGCTCTTCACTAGCTAGCACATCCACTCAGATAATGAAGGGCGACACCAGGGTGAGTTATAAGCTGTCGTCCTGACCGAGGTCTTGTTCGGGTGGTATCAGCGCCAAGGGCCGGGTATATGGTGGGGGAATAGCCAGCAGCGCGCAGCAAGGAATAAAATATACGGAGGTACAACCAGTATATAACCGGGGGGGGTATCTGAAGATTTGAAGATGATGAACGGGGGGAGTGCGAGATTGATATAAGATAGATAAGGGGGAAGAGAGGGGCACGAGACAGGACAGAGGAAGTAAAGGCAGGAAGAGTGGAAAAAAGAATCAGGGAAGAAAAGCAGATTCGGATTCCGGGGGTGGGAAAGAGAGGAATAAGAAATAGAAAACGAGGACTCGAAGGAAACGGGGGGTGACGATTTAGTAGGGGCGCGATTGTGGAGTAGAAGAATGGCAAAATCCTGGGGGAGCACCGGGGACTGAGCCCGTGCCACAGCGGCCCTCTTTCCATTCTCTGGGTCACTCCCCAACCGCTAGGGTAGAGGATATAGGTCAGGGCCGGGTACCTAGAGACCTGTTCTCCCGCTGGGTTCCAGAGCCGAAGCGAGGTACCTGTAGACCTGTTCCGGGGGGACCACAATTGCACACACGCCTTCCCATCGCTAGTTGTCGTAGGGGAAATCTGGGGACGCCCGCCTGAGGGCGTGGGCGAGTGCGGACGGTTGCGCGCCCCCCCCCCCCTTCACCCTCCCATCCAGGACGGGCTTTCCAGTCATTGGGGATTTCAGGGCTGCTCACCTCTCGGCCCCTGTACCTGTGTACAGTGCACAAGGCAATCTTGCACTCGGCAGGCTTTGATTCAGGAACCGGGGAGGGGGGGACCGCTCAGTGACCAACGTTGTGAAGGGTCCTGGGGGAGGCGAAAAGATGGGGCCGTCAAATGTCAGTGATGAGAAAGAAAAAAAAAAATAGGTACGGCGGCGACATGCGCGCCCAGTCAGACCCAGCGCCCAACTTTGCTTCCTTCCCCTTTCCTTTAGCGGCGTCACAGTGCGGAATTGGCACTCGCTCTCACTGGGGGGACTTCGGGGGGGGAGAGAGAGAACCTGAAGGCAAGCACGAAGCACGGCGGTTCCAAAAAGGACCTCGACTCACCTTCGCTGGCTTTTCCTTCGAAAACTCCGCTGTTCTGCTTTCATTAGCGGGCTTTCGGTCGCTCACACCCCGAGAAAGCCCAGCCGCCGCCGTCGCCGCCGATGCAGGAAAGGGCAACCACCCCTCTGGCGCTAGCGTCTGGTGGGGACGACTTGGCTCTCTCTCAGCGTTGGCGTCGGTACCTCAGGTACGTACAGCCGCAGCATGTGTCCAGTGTGTGGCATGCGGCGTTGTCTTGGGCCATGCCCGCAGCGCAGGACAACCCCCCGGTCGGTCACCTTCGGGGGAAGGAGGGGGTGTGCCCGTTCTGTGTCAAGTGGGTGTGTGGGGATTAAGAGGGACTGGTAGTGAGAGGGTTCCCGGCGGACGGCGGTCGAAGTCGTGGGGTGGTGTTATTTCCCCTACTTTCTTTTTTGATTCTCCTTCAAGTGCAAAGTGTGTTTGAACGTGTGTGTCGAAGGAGGATTCCGGGGGATGCCGTAGGCAGCAGAGATGGAGACGGGAGTGCAGGATACCCGTGGGGAAATATTGAGGTGCTGTAGGCACATACGTAGCCTGTCCCGGCTCGCAAGGTGAGTGAAGACAGACAGACAGACACGGAGTAAGCACAATACGAAGGACCTTGAGCCTTGGGACAGGTGAAGCCCTACGGTCAGCGGTCAACACAAGCAGCCAAGAGCATGGTTGAAGAAGAGAGATGGCGAAAAAAAGGGGGGTCGGCGAATACCGGGAGGGAGTTTCCCTATCATTCCCACAACGCACAACAGCTCAGATTATCAGTCCCCCAAGCTTCCAGACCCTGCAACCCGTTTCGACCAAGTATCGACAACGCGGCCTGAGTATTGCGCATTGCGGACTGCTTCTTCTGCTTTCCCTCTCTCTTCTCCTAGTCTCAAACATACCTCATTCTCCCTTTCCTCCGTGACGTGTAGTGCGCTCTTCTGATCCGCAACCTCCTTTCCATCTCGTTGATCCCTCTCTCTAGTCTCGAGATGGAAGGCCAACTCATCGAGCAAATCATCAAAAAACAAGAACGGCCCCCCCCAGGCCATGATCCTTTCCGGAAAGAGTTGACCCTACCCCATTCGTGAAATGTAGGTAGGTGGCCAAGACGTCACGAAACGCACAGTACGTACGCAGCGATACCTACATGTCCAACTCCAGCTTTTCATGCCTTGGCTTCCCTACATATTACATACCTCCAAGAGCAACACAAGAGATGATGGGGAAGAAAACGACTCGATCCCCCAAAAATATGACACCACTATCGCAACTCTAGAACGCCCCAAGACGCCCTCGACAGCCCACCGTGCCACACCCTCTACGGGGGCTTGGCCAACCTCGTGAGATGATTCCTGGTGGCCGCCCCCCTCCCCCCTCGTCTACCTCTCCTCCAACCATTCGTTGCATCTCGTTTTTTTTTTCTTTCTTACTGGCCCTTATCTCCTCCCTACCTTACCCCGGATTGTTTGAGTAGGTAAACCTTCACCCCGGATGCGGGGAAAAGCCTCCCCCGGGGGAGCCGCTCACACACTTTCTTGGTCTTCTTGGTCTTTGGTACTTTTCAGCAGGACGAAGCTCAAGTTTGAGTTTTTCTGGATTTCTTCGTCCAACCAACGATGTGACATACATGCTACTTCGTTCCTAGCTCACGCCGTGCTCACACGTTTTTCTCCTCCCTCTTCCAGGTTACCCCAAGCCTCAACTCCCGTCATCATCTGGGGCTACCTAGATAACACAATATCCATGGAAATAGGTTGCCAATACATACTACATTCCCGTTGCAGCACCTCAATTAAAATCAGTTCGTGCCAGATCGTGTGCCTATACCCAGACTCTCCGATGACCTATCCTGCGGCCTCTTCACCTTGAAAGAAGAAAAAGTCGCTCCACCTCGATGCCTCTGACCGTCCCGTAGTCACCCCACCCTCCATGGATCTTTCTTCCCAGATGGTATCGATGCACATGGCTAACCAGGGGCCCCAAGGTCACGCCGTGCCGGTTTGTTGTAGCCTAGCTAAACTCCATCCACGATGATGGGATGGTGCTGCCACACAGGAGGATAAGCCAAGCTACTCCCTCCACCTCCAAGCCCAAGCCCCAAGTCCCGTCCTTGCCAATCAACGGCGGCAGCCGCAACTACTCCGTGCCCCCAGATTGACGAGACCCGGAGCCGCTCTGTGCCCCCCCTTCCGCTCCGCTCTCCGCGTCTAGGCGTCCGAGATCCATTTCGTTGATGCGATCACCGAGATTCCCACACGCACTGCAGAGCCCAAGGAAAACCCGCTCCCGCACGTATACATGACATGGTATGGACAAAGTACGTACTGCCCTGCCCGTGTAAGCCAACCCTGCATGGCCGCTGACAAGTATCGTACGCGGGGTGATGCCACCGCTGTGCGTGCCCTCGTCTTCATCGCAGATTTACCCCAGAGACCAGCGAGACAAAACATCCGAGATCTCTCGATAATACCCAGTTTATCATGAAGCGAGAGGTCCCGCCTTCCCCCCATGAGCTGGCCTCGCGTGTAGGTATTTCGTTCCCGGGGAACCCTTTCTCTTCCCCAGATATCTGACCCCGCAACCCGTCCATATCTGGATCTGGTGGCATGAGACGAGAGAGAGAGAGATATGGGGTTCACCATGGCGGAACGACATGCACACCACTTGTTAGGTAGGTAGTTAGTTAGCTCCCTCTTTGTTTCTCACAATGTCCAGCTCTCTCATCTTCGTTCTCGGGTCTACTCTTCCCAAAGCCCTGACTCAACTAGGTTACTCCCACCCCGGATCCAGCTCCCCTCGATCCGTACAGTCTAAGACCGTACCTAATAACGACACAAAGTAGTCCAGGACATGAGCAGGCAAGGGAAAAACTAGCGGCAGTACTAAGCACATTCTCCGTATCACCGTAGGGCTTGGTGTGGAAATGCAAACATAGACTACTCAGCTGGAGTATGGGGACACGGCACGCTCGCTCACCGCGGTGGGAACGCAGGGACAGACAACAGATGGGGAACGGACGGACACCGCAATGTCGGTCGAGGAGGCGGTAACTTGGTCATGGTCATTTCAAGGGGTGTGGACGCCGCCGTGCTCTCGAAATGTCATAGTTCTCGCAAAGCGGAATAGCGACATACGTAACATTACGACTCGTAAACAAGAATCCGATTCACGGATTCGCTCGCGTGAGCTCACTGAGCCGTGTCGCATCTTGAATCCAACCTTTCGCTCACCTCCTCCTCCGCCGCCGTCGCGCCCACCCAGTCCGTGCCATCCATGGACCGACGCCTTTTGGAAACTTCACCATCAAACCATCCATCTTGTCAAACACTACTAGCTCCGCCGCCTCCTTCAAGCCCCCTAAGCCTCCCAGCCTGGGGGAGCCGCAATTGACCCACTTCGGAGCCGCAATCGTTGCGGACGCAGATCGTGATCCGCAGCTAGTCGACACCTTGTCTGGGCCCTGGAATTGACAATTCACCGTCCCGAGTCTCGAGCCTCGTCCGTCATTTCAACTTTCTGCTACTGTAGCAGCACTATTTCATTAGGCAATTGCCATGATGGGCATGGACTAATACAGAGTACGGCATGTGCGTTCCAGGGGGGGCGAACTATCCAGCCTCAAAGTTCTTACTCGAGTCGCGAGAGTGCATAGAAACAAGTACGCCTGAAAGCATTGGCTTTCCGTAAGATTGCCAACGGAGCGCGAGGCCGCGACAACTAGCTAGGACTCGGTCAGCTCGCAGCAACCTCAAGCACGCTCCCCCTAAACTACGGAGTACCTGGGTAGGAATCCGGGGGGGAAACCTTAGTCGAACGCCCTCGAGATGAACCATGGAACTCTCTCAACCTTCTTCAGCTTCGATGCCATCTCCACCAGACAAGTAGTAGCGTCAGTCTTCGCCTCCTCCAAGGCCTTCACCGAAATCAAACCCTACAATGAAACCCGCATCAGACGGGTCTCAAGCAAGGCATCCCTCTCCGCAGTAGCGCGCCGTCGCCCTCGCATCTCTCAACTACGGCTCCGTCCTGACGCAATCCCCTTTTCCAAGTGATCCTTGAGGAGGGAAACATCTAGGATCACCTGGTCGGCAGTGGGGATTAGCGCCTAGCGCCCACCGCTTCCGCGCCCTCGCAGCAGAGCGATCGAAATTGTGTAAGTGATTGAGTGAATCAATTAGTGAAGGAAATGCCGTCGCTGTCTCACAGGCGCCCACCGCGGGTGAGGCGGGTGTGCATCTAGTTCCATGGGGGGCGTGGTTACAGCGCCCCTGGCATTTTTGTCCTGTTCCAGCATTTCAGCTTCTCCTCACGAGAACGACCCGGGGAAGGCCTTGGTGTGGCCAACGAGACCCCAACAACTCTCCCCCGCATACTCCGTACTCCGTACTGTAGCACGAGAAAATTGCCATCCTGCCATCCTGTTCTTCTCCGGCCTCGTCCCGGCGTCATCAACCCTGACCCATGCGCCTGATTTCCTGCAGTTGCTGAATACAGTCCAAGAAGGGCCGGGATGCGACATTCTACCATTCGTTATGGTGTCGCTGTTGCTTCCCACGATGCATTATCGCCGCACAAGTCCTTGCTTTGTTCCATCAACTTGAGGAATTGTGTGCCATCCAACCCAGAGTAAACGCGTTGCGACCCCAACTCGTGGCAAATGACAACGGCATTTCTGGTAGTTCTCTTATCTGCGCTCAGTTATTTTGCTCTCTGTTGAGTAGGTATTGGCTGTGGATAGAATCCGGTCCCAATGCGTGGATAGCTGCATGCGCGTGCCTGACAGCGTGCACCTTGACAGTCCGATCCAAGTTCCGATTGCGCATTTCCTCCTCTTCCGCAGAACGGAATCGGGTAAACAGAAAAGAAAAAAAAATAGGAAGTCGCCTATTCACACAAAAACCGTTCTGCAGGACCCAACCGGCGCAGGTTGACGCCTTCACAAAGCCGACGGAACCTGACCGAAAAACTCCAGCACGGCGAGAGTCCCGGTCGGGAGTCCAGTCCCGTTTTGGTGGTCTCTTCGCTACCTAGGTGTGGGAGACCTGGAGGGACTGGCCAAATCACACCTCACTTCGCAGGAACGAGAATGCGCCGGAATCTCAGTGCAGACGTAGCGCCCCAATCTGGTATTGAACCGGCTCGCGAATTACGAGACGGGGGCAATGATGGATGGTGCATCGAATTAAACCCTTCCCAGAACTGACCATCCATCCAAACGTCAAAAGAAACAGATAGATCGTAAGTTGGCAGCTGATCATAAACGTATGCGAACGGAAGTCAACGACGGCTCCGTCATGTTCGCGTCGACATGGTTGAATTCGAGCGTTGGGGGACGAGATTGGCGATAATCAACAGCGTGAGCCCCACATAGCCGAGCGAAATATGGGGATTGGTCGGCGGGGGCCGAATCGCGGTCAAGGTGTGCTCTCGGTCAACTAAAGTCATCCTCCTCATTGGCTCCCGCTGCCGACGCTTGTCCGCTTTCGGGAACTTCCATCGATCCGAGATATGCCACCACGTGGTCGTCCGCAAAAAGGTGGGTCTTCTATACCGTCCGATGACGCACTCTTTGTTAGTCGCCGTCCTTCCTCAGAGTCGGGATGCACAACGGCGAAAACGGCAGGGACACCGAGAAGGAGAGAGCGCGCGTGCGACACCATGCCCCGTGTGAAGCCATGACCCCAGCCGTGCTCAGGCGGTGGGCCGGGGTGAAAACGCGGAGGAGTTCCTCTGGCGTTTGGGGAGAACCATCAGGGGTGTGTCGACAATCTGGGGAAGAGACTGCCAAGCTGGTATCCCGCTGAACTGCCGACCTGGAAGTTGACCGAGCCATGGGAAACGGCGAGAGAAAACGCATATTGTATACACCGGCCAAATGTCCAGTATCTGAGATCTCTCATCTTCCATACATAACTCAGGTACCGATCGCATCACTCGATGTCTTGACGGTATTGCCTGATGTGGAAGGACCCCTAGAATCACAAAGGGAAGAAAACAAAAGCGGAATATCTCGACGTACCTGTTGTTCCAGTGTCTCATCTGCGCTCTCAAGCACACTAGTCTCAATCTCCCTCAGAGCCTCTGCTGCTTGGACGCACTCCTCTCTCACAAGTCCGGCCCGGCGCAGCGGCTCCAGCTCCTCATGGGAGGGGCCGGAGCGGATGTGCGTCAACTGCGTCGACACCAGCTCGTGCAGCACAGAGACCACTCGAAGCTTAAACACTTGTTGGAGGGGGTGGTTCCCGATGAGGGTTTCGAAGTCGTGGGCTCGTGCCGTTACGTCTTCATCTTGCCAGAAGAGCCTTAGCTCCCGCCCTCCATCCGTGCCCTGGAGTACTCGGAACTCGAGACCATCTTCCTCATTCAGACACGACAGGTAGACAAACGGGCTGTGCCATTCCAGCTTCCCGTCTGACCGAGACAGACTCAGGGTGGGCGGTGCCTTGAAGATGTGGAGTTTGGCTCTCGCGAGCGGATCGTCGGGGAATGGCTCCAGAGGCAGGGTGAGCTGCTCAACCGCAGAGTCGCGGTCAATGAACCCGTAACTGAAGAGCATCTCAGCAGGCGGCTTTTCCCCGTATGAGATGGTCACCTCATCCCCACCTGTCATCTCCACGCCTGGCCGCAGGAGTAGCACGATGTCATCCTGGTTATCCTCATCGTAGTAAGCCGTTGGCGAATGTGAGTGGTTGGCCATGTCGAGGCCAGGGACCATGGCGTCCCCAGCTCGGGGAAGTTCCAGACATCGGGAACGATACCACGCATCAGCCAAGATCCAGTCCTGAAGAGTGGCAGTCTCCTTCTCCCAAAAGAGAGTGTTCCAAAACGGCAGTCCCGAGGATTTTTCGTGCAGCTCATCAAACTCGTTGGCGAGGGCTGCCAACTTAGCCACCAATGCGGCCTGTAGTCCGCTGTTAGGGTCCTTTTGTCCAGTTTATGGGGAAATTCCCCGGGCATCAACATCTCCGCGATGAGGAAACTGCGGTTCCGCAATTTCGAAAAGGCTGGGGCGCGAATTGGAAATCCGGGGAAGAACTCACCTCTAACGACGTACCCTGGAGAAGAGCTCGCTCAACTTCCGACCACATCGTTGGGACAGGAACCTGACGTGGCAGAAACTTCAAGTACTCGGTCCATGGCGTCGAGGCCGCTCCCTTGGACGTGGCGGGACCTCTGGTGGAAAGAACGAGATGCGTCAAGAGGTACAGTAGTATGTCTTGTCTCGTAGACTTGTTGATGTCAGCGAGTTGTCTCGGACTGCCTCGACGCACTCTTCGCCAACCGAAGACTAGCTTCGACTGGGTGGAAAACGCCATACCTCGTGTCCTGCGACCTCTAGCAGTTGGCGGAAGTTCTGATCGACCTTGGTGTATTCCTCAATGGCGGCAGCCGACAGAACCAAGTCGTGGGGGATTCGAAGCAGCGTCGTTGGGGCGTTGTTGGCGTCTCCATGTCCGTTCCCAGCTCCAATTCCAGTTGCAGCACTCTGAATATTTCCGTCACCAGCCCCCTCTTGTTCCTTCTCTTCCTTCTCTTTTCCCTTGCTAGTCGCCGTTCCTGTTGTCGTTGTGGTGTCCCCTCCTGCAGTCGTGGTAGTGTTGGCCGTCGTCGTAGTAGCCGTCGTCCTCAAGTCCCTCGCAGCCACAAGCCCAATTCCCTTCCCATCCGTCTCATGCAGCTCGGCATTGGCGAAGTCCACATCGTTCAATCGCGCCCACGCAGGGAAAACAGCAATTGGCAAGGTTGATGTCGATGTCATGGCACGCAAAAGAAGCGCGGCAAGGCGAAAGCGGGAAATAAAAGAAAAGAATCCCTGGGTAAACGCCTCTTAAGAGAGAAGGTGCACAGCTTACCTAGGTATCGTGGCTCCGGTTCGCCTCAAAGGTTTGCTGGGCGGGCATTGTATGGGCAACCGGGCAGGTACGTAGAGGAGATTGATGTCCGTCGTTCTGTCCCGCCTTAGGGCCGTCGGCCACCGGTATCCGACCCACTTCAGCCTCCTTGGCCCAGTGCCAAATTTGCGCCGAGAGCCTTCCATTCGATGGCATCGCCGCCGCACGACCTCGTTGTGTCGCCTATTACATACGAAGTACAATTCCGGACTGCAAAAATCCCCGCACAAGCCCTATAACCTCGGGCATCAAAGGAGACGAGACGAGAACCGTTTGGACGGCGGTAGAGAAGAGCAACTGAGGAACGAGGCATTTGCCGCCGTCGTTGGCCTTGGCTGCGTCTGTCCTCGGCACTCCGGTCCAACAACCAGCCGCGCGCTGCATCAAGTTCCGGCCGCTGACCACTGTCATCGCGTCTTTTACAGACAGGCTTCTGCTGTGCCTCATCTCTGCTGCCCAGCTCCGTTGGGAGGGGCTCGCCTCGGGGTCCTTGTTCCCGAGTGCTCCGTATAGCAGAGCAGCAGGAAAGGCTGGCAACCTGAGGCTCAAGCTCTCATCCTCCTCCCCCTCTCCCCCTCTTCTCCCTTCTTCGCCATGCCTCGCGATCCCCTCATCGGCCTGGTGGGAAAGCCTTCGGCTGGAAAGAGCTCGACGCTCAACAGCCTGACCGACGCCTCCTCCAAAGTTGGTTGGTAGACCCCTGGCTGAAGCTGCCACGGCGGGCGCTGATCCGATATTCTCTCCATAGGAAATTTTCCGTACGCTTCTATCCTCACATTGTGCTCCTCTGTCCTGCTCTCTTGTGCTCCTCTTGCGCCATTGTGCGCGCGTGCCCGTGTAAGCCAAAAAGAAGTGTTGCGCGAACTGACTCTTCCCTCTTCAGGTTCACTACCATTGATCCTCAACGAGCCATTGGCTACCTCCAGATCGATTGCGCCTGCGCGCGCTTCAAGCTCCAGGACAGGTGCAAGCCTAACTACGGCTCATGCGACGATGGCCGGCGCTCCGTGCCTATTGAGCTCCTCGACGTCGCCGGTCTCGTCCCTGGCGCGCATCAGGGCCTTGGGCTGGGGAACAAGTTCCTTGATGATTTACGACACGCCGATGCGCTGATCCATGTTGTGGATGTCTCGGGCACCGTCGATGCAGAGGGCAAGGAGACAAGAGGGTATGATCCCTCTGTGGATATTGCTTGGCTACGGAGCGAAATCGTCGCTTGGGTCCTCGGCAACCTGATGCAGCGATGGGGCTCAATCCGACGACGACACCAGGCCGTCAAGGCCACTGCCACCGAGACCCTACAAGCCCAGTTCTCCGGATACGGCGCGACGACATCCGTCATCAACCGCGCGCTAGATCGAACAGGTATCAAAGAGCCGCTGGAGGACTGGAGCAACGAGACCGTCGAACGCGTGGTCAATGCCTTCATCGACGAGAAGTTCCCAACTGTTATTGCGCTCAACAAGATCGATCACCCCGACGCCGACAAGAACATTTCCAAGATCGCCAAGCAACAAGATCCCAATACCATTGTGCTATGCTCGGCCATCTCAGAGATCTTCCTCCGCAAGATGACCAAGCAGGGTTATATCAAGTATGTCGAGGGCAGCGAGTTTATCGATACCAAAGAGGACCTGATAGAGCAGGGCGATCCGACCGGCGGCGGTCTCAAAGATCTCGACGAGAAGAACCGCAACCGGATAGAAAACCTGAAGGACATGGTGCTTTACCGCTTTGGCTCTACAGGCGTTGTCCAGGTCCTGTCAAAAGCTGCCGAGCTGCTTGGCCTTGTACCCATGTTTCCAGTCCGGAACACAACGACGTTTGGCTCTGGTGCTTCAGATTCGAAGGTTGTCTTTCGAGACTGTGTTCTTGTCAAGAAGGGCTCCACGGTTGGCGATGTAGCAAGGAAGATCATGGGCGATGCGCCCATTGCTTTTATAGAGGGCGTTGGAAACATTCGCGTTTCCGAGGACGACGTCGTCGCAGTGGGGAAGAACGATGTGAGTAACCAGTATAGGGCGGTCCTCTCATCAAGCCCGCTAACAGCTCGCAGATATTGTCATTCAAGGTTGGCAGAGGTTGAGCGCCCCATTAAAAGGTGTTTTGTTGCGTCAATAGGAATCCTCTACGCTCATCGCCCCAAGTAACGAGGCCTGAGTCGTGATGTTGTCCGTTCATTGAGGTTGGAAATCTAAAGGGGAGGCGTTCGGATCGTCGCACTTAGACTCGGATATGCATAGGTACCGTGGTATAGAAGGTTTCCGGTCTAGCCTATAGATAAAAAAGGTATTTATTGGTGGTGTATTAATAGACCTGGGGAAGGGGGCTTCATTGCATGACAGCTGCTATATGACGGGGCAAAGTGCTAGCAGCCTCAGTGGCCCTATGTGAAATATGAAAACCACTTCCCACGCGCCCTTCCTTTCCAATCATGACCTTCTCTGTGTCTCGAGGCATCAGTCTTCTATGGGCAAAGGCCATCCCCGCGGCCTCTCCCCCCACACCAGCTGCACCCCAGACTTAGCCGCCATCTCACGAAGCCTGTCCAGCCAGATGCCCTGCACCGTGGTCTGGTAAATGGTCTTAAGATGGGTCTCCCTGAGGATTGCCCCCACGGCGGTACAGAATTCCTGATTCTCATAGTGGCCCGAGTTGATCTCCAGGGTCTCGAGGTTGGGGAAGCTGGCGAGGAAGCCCGGCAGGGGCAAGTCGTCCTCATTCCTGGGGTAGTTGTGGAAGCGGAACTCGAATATGCCCAGGCACCGGATGGATGCGGAGCCTCGAAGCCAGGCGTGGTCGCGGAGGTGTTGCACACTTGTCGCGCCGATGGGGGCGTTGGCCGGCTCAAGGGGGAAGACGAGGTCGAGGGTGTGGAGTTTGCCAGCTAAGATGGCGTCTCCGAGGACGGATTGGAGTTTCGGGGGCGGTATCAACGCCCGCGTGAGTCGTAGAGACCGGAGATCTGCGTACTGGTTGTCCAGCTTAAAGTCCTCGGTTGAGACAGTCGCAGGCTCCTGGTTAAACATGTTGGACAGCATTCGTAAGCCGAGCGGGCCGTGGTCATCATATTTCCAACGGAAATCGAAATCAACGTGTTGTAGGCCGACTCCTCGTCGCAATGATGTCAGCATCTGGATGGTACGCGCAGTCTCTAGGTCAGAATCCGTCGAGCCATTGGCGATGACGACCTTGAGGTCTTTCCAGTAGCCATCGAGTCCGTCTTCTGACGGCGCCTCGGCGAGCTGTACTTCGCTTAACCACAGCTGCTGCACGCACGGCGTCTTCGAAGCCACTGTCCACTAGGCAGAGTCAGCTCTTATTCTCGCATGACAACGAAGAAACTCACAATATCGAACCGAATGGAGTTCGGCCTGCTGTGTTCCTCAAGCCGAAGGTACAGCAGACTTGGCATTTCAGGGAAACCAAGATCCGAAACCACCCCTACCTGCGGCAGACCGCTGATCTGCAGATACTGCAAGCTCTCTGAAGCTTGTTTCAGTAAAGGCGGGAGGATGTGAGGCTTTCCCGCGGCGAACTCGTCAAGCACGATATGGTTCAGCTTCGTGAATATGCCCTCTGTCATGGGTATTTGGAGTTCTTCTTCGATGCTTCCTCGCAACTCGAGAATCTCGAGGTTCTTCGCACCCTGCAGCATCGCAAGGAGCTTCTGCTGCGTAAGTCGAAAACGAAGCACGCTACCAATGACGATCTGCCGAACATCGTTTCGGGAATAAGAAATGAGCTTCCTTAGTGAAGCTGTACTCGGAGCATAGCGGTGAGGAAACTGCTTCGTGAAGAGCAATCCTCGCCATAGACGCTCGTTCCCATGGCTTGTTAGATACTGTCTCCAGTCTTTGGAGACTCGCAGGCATCGACTTTTGATCAGATGTGTTAGTAGGGCCAGGTTAGATATGGCGGGTGTCAAGGAAAACCTACACTACGGTTGAGAAGTCCACGAACTGAAAGATCCGCGAGACTATTTCCTGTGGATTCTTCAACGGATCACAACGATAGAAGCGGACATGCAGTGGCTTTCGCGCAGAGTAGAGTTTCTGCGATCGTCTTAGCTATCCGGACTTTGGTATTGTCACTCATGCTGACCTGGAACTTGGGTGACTCGGCAAGTTGATGCTTGCTTCCGACCTCGATGCCGGTATTGTAAACCATCCACGCAAACTCGTTCTTCTTCTGCAGGCGCGCGATCTTGCCTAGCCGTAGATAACCCTGGAGCTGTCAGCTGGGCAGGCGGACGGATCATTTGGGTGTGTTTGGCCTCTCACGTCTGGGAGCCGAGGGGCGATCTCCAGGATCCATTCGGCATCTCTCCGCGCACGGTCGAGCTCGTTGAGTGCCTCCCACGTGGCAGCTCGGTAGTCCAGAGCGTGAATATGATTCATATTATCGCACTTGTTGAACGTCTTGCCGACATCACAGGTGCAAGTGTACATTGCCTCGTTGAATATGGAGCCTCCCTCGAGAGCGACCTTTTCATAGTTTTTGCAACTACATCGCTCGCGCTTCATGCCTCGACAACACGCACACAGCTTCATCGCCTATGGTGGATTAGTGGGTTATCAGTGCGGGTGCTTCTGGGAACTATACCCTCGTGAACTGCTGGAGGGCCGGCTTGAAGCGCTTCTCTGCATAGTGTTGACGGCCCTGTCGAATCGCGGCCTCGGCCGATTTGGGAGGTTCAGAAGACATTATGTTGGTAGTGGCTCGAATCTCGGGATGGATGTTCCCGGGACGAAAACGACGTCCGGATAGGATTAGTTACGATACGCGCTCATGTTGGGATGGATGGCTGAATCAATTGTAGCGAAGATGATGTGGTGGTTGAAGCCAACTGAATTCTGAACGTTAGCCCCGCCTCGATGAACGTGGCTACCTGGATATATGAGACTTTCTGTTTGATCGGAAGAAGTTGCTCGAGCAGATCGCCGATAACATGCTCATGGGGTCGTCGATGTAATTGAACCTGGGGATGGAGCGGAAGATGGTGATTGGAGGAGGATGGGGGTTTGTCTCACCTAGTAAATGACGAGAAGGTCGACGTGTTGTGTGCCACAAGGAAGCGACAACGCGAAGAGAAAATACTTATCACAATACGGCCAGGTTTCCGTGTCCCAAAGTATTTAATCTCTTGTTCTAGGCGTGTGCCTTGGGTATGTAGATAATTTCTACGATGAATTTGCAGATTAATAGGTACTGTTGTTGTTGGTGAAGCTCGTTGGCAGGCCACAGACCTACACGGCAACCTGAGGTAATGAACGCCCGCGTATTCTCCACTTTTTTCTCTCGACCAGAACAGCTACTTACCCTGTAGCTCCGCAGTCCATCTTGAGAACAATCAGTCGGGTATGATGAATTTCGACACATTCCTACTCTTTCATGTATAAAAACATCCAGGGGTTTAGTTTCGTGGGGTGGGAGGCTACTTGTCTCTCTAAATATTAGGGTGCCTATGGCTGTCTCAGTCAAGACAGTGAATCCATTGATCGTTACATGTACACTCAACTAAGTCATGAGCATGTCACATATCAATAACCAAATTGTTGTAAAAGGAAATCCTGAGCCTTTGGAGAGGCCTGAAATTGCACAGACAGAATCGAAACAGAATACCCCCAATGTGTCCCATTGGATTCATAACCCCATTCAAAACCTTTTTTTCCTGTTTGGTAGGTAGGTAGTTCGTCCAAGTCTCTGTCTCTGGACGCACTTCCTTCAGCTCAAGGTCACGTGCCACCGCGCGGTCCCACCCTGGACGGAATTTTTACCAAGACCATCGCCAACATTTGGGCGACATCATTTTCTTCAAAGTGGGCATCGCTGATTACCTTGATCATGATTGTAAGTTGCGATTCAATCGCGCAGTTGGTATTCAGCCACACTAACTCTACTACCCCCAGCGCAAACAAACGCGCCAAAGGCGCGACTATCTGTATAGAAGAGCTCTCCTCCTCCGAGACGCCGAGATCAGCGAAAAGCGAGCCAAGCTGAGATCCTCTCTCGCCTCAGGAAAACCCTTGGACCCCACGATTGCGAACGACAAGTCCCTGCGCAAGGATTATCAATATGACGAGTCGCGACCTGACCTCACCACTAACGAGGAGCTCGACCTCGACGACGAATATGCGCAGCTCTCGGGTGTCGTCGACCCGCGAGTTCTGGTGACAACCTCCCGCGACCCTTCTTCGAGACTGGCTGCCTTTGCGAAGGAAATCCGTCTGCTATTCCCCACCGCCGTCCGTCTTAACCGTGGAAACCTCATTCTCCCCGACCTTGTGCGATCCGCTCAGTCTGCGGGCTTGTCCGACGTTGTCCTCCTCCACGAGCATCGCGGTACCCCAACTGCACTCACCATGTCTCATTTTCCTCACGGACCGACCGTCTCCTTCTCGCTGCACAATGTCGTGTTGCGCCATGATATTCCCGGCAGCGTACGAGGAACGGTGAGCGAGTCGTATCCCCACTTGATCTTTGATGGATTCACCAGCCGGTTGGGCGAGCGGGTCGTCAAGGTCCTGAAGCACCTCTTCCCGCCCCGGGAGGCCATCACGAGCAAGAACAAGGTCGGCAATCGTGTTGTGACGTTCAAGAACATCGAGGACAGTATCGAAGTGAGACACCACGTCTTCGTTCGGACCGGGTACGACAGTGTCGAATTGGCCGAGGTTGGCCCTCGCATGACCATGAGAGTGTTCGAAATTCGCAGCGGCACATTGGAGAACAAGGATGGCGATGTTGAGTGGCACCTCACGCAGTACACAAGAACCGCGAAGAAGAAGAACTACCTATAAGGGCTTGGTACCGGAGACAGATCCCCATGGGTCCAGCTCGGGACTGGCAGGCTATCAACATTCTGATGACGCGGAGGTGCAACACCATGGATCTCAGATCCATCGCACAACACGCCAAGCGAGATCCCAGTGCCTTTATCGAGGGTGACTACTACATGAAGCCACCAATCACAACATACCATCTAGACTGGGGTGTTAGGAGTTTGGAGTTCTAAAATGGCAATTGAACATGTGCAATTTTCTTGTGGCTGGAGAAACCACAGAAACTGAAGATTAACAATTAACTATTATGATATCTGCGACAGTTCTCTAGAATGCGCGGTGCCCATATCGACCCTCGAATGAGTTCCGACAAAGATGATGTATGTTGTGATGTATAGCGCACCAACTCTTCGCAGGTTCCTTCCCGTACCTCAGTATTTTGGCCTGTGATATCCCACGGAGGATTTGTTTGTCTCCAATAGTAACAGGATCGCTTGAGGACAAGGTATTAGTTGGGCATGAAAGGCTCCGTGCCATGTCAGTTGACTTCAACTGGCAACCATGTCGCTAGTCCATGTTGACGACATTAATAACTCCACAACAACCCAACAACACCCCCCCTTCAACCCCATGAGCCCCAAATCGAGACATGTTGATGATACTCTTAGATGATCAGCACTTAGTAGATCATCCCGCCAATGCAGACAAATTTCTTGAGCGCATGACCAGCTGGATTTATCCTGACACCGCCTACTAACAGACAGCCGTCAATGCCGTAGTAGATCGGGAATCGAGCCAACAGTTATTAATTCTCGGTCGCGACAATTCGGCAGGGTTTCGGACTCCTTTACAGCTTCATTTCCCCGTTCTGAAAGACCATGAGAATACCCATTCAGGCGAATGATAAGGAGTGTAGCACCTACCTTGCGTGACACACACGGAGACCGTCAACATGAAGTCCCTCTCCGTATATGTGCAGTCGTGGCCATCGTCAAACCCCTCTTGGTTCATGATTCTGGCAGCAATTCGAGTATCTCCCTCCTAATATGTCGGCATTTTTTAACGT
The DNA here is from genome assembly GCA_013623725.1 of Fusarium robinianum. NCBI lineage: Eukaryota > Fungi > Ascomycota > Sordariomycetes > Hypocreales > Nectriaceae > Fusarium > Fusarium robinianum. The sequence goes on along the minus strand of JABFFI010000215.1, from coordinate 97,757 downwards.
GTTCGATAAACTGAGCTTTTGACCTAGCTCGTCGAAAGAAGCCCAGCAAAACGGCCCGAGGGTTGCACCATACTCCTGACGGGCTCGGAAAGTTACCGTCCACGAGCTGCCAACCGAAGACTCGCTGCTCTCTTGCGTTGCAGCCCTTGCACCACCAGCCATTCTCGACGACCCCAGACTTCTTGACGGGGGGAAGCATGATAGAGGCCATGCCGAAACACGGGTCACACATCGGGCGTCTTCGCATCACCGCTTTGGCAGGGCATTCTATTTCGTAGTCCACCGTCGCTTTTTGGGCGAATCTGGCTCGGACTTCTTCGTTTGTGCTCAAGATTAGTTCCGCTCGGAGCATCATGAGGGCTGTGGTTGACCCGTGGATGCGGCCAGCGAGCTCTCCAGCGTCCTTTGCGCTGACGAGTTTTCGCGACTTCCATTCAGGATAACCGGCTATGTTGTAGGTTCCCGGGATACTATGTAGAATCGGCAGGGAGGCGAATTGCTCTGGTGAAAGACAAAAGTATTCACAAGCCTTGTCAAGAGGCAGCACTCGCAGCGAGGGCCGGCACTGAAGACATCCCCAGCAGCATCTCTCGCAAGAGGGGAGGAAAAGGTATATGCCAAAGCCCCCACAACGAGTGCAGGTGTCAGACCGAAGGGCCTTCAAAAGCTGCGGGATGGTGTGATACTTGAGGAGGCCCGTCTGGCCAAGGGCCATTAAGACTTGCGGCGCATGTGTGACCAGTTGACGGTAGGAAGGAAGAAGTTCGACGATTGCCTTGCCATCGCGCGAGACTTGAGAGAGACGGCGGAGAGATTGCATGTCGAGGTCCTGGAGAATAGGCTCGAGGAGTTCCATCGGAAGTTTGTCGAACAGGCCCAGGGAAGATGGTTGATCTGCAAACTTGCCCAGTGTGGTTAGTGGAATACTGGGGACGGTTATCATTGCCGTCGTCATGTAATCTGGTCGGTGGGAGGCGAGGGAGATGAGCCTCTCGAGGCCGGGGTCGAGGGTTTCGCCAGCCATGGCTGTAACACCTCTATCTCCTTTCTGGGAAGGGCCTTTGTGCTAATTGCGTAGAAAATCGTGGGTTGCGCTGGATGTCGTAGGTTGCGTTGGATGGATGTTGCAACGAGACGGAATGGGCTGATGATCCAAAGTTGATGAAGCAGTCAAGAGGTTGATTATGGCAGCTGCCTAAATGTGATGGTTTTGCAACAATGGCGACTGCCAACTAACCTAGGAGACGAGAATAGAAGGTTTATTCCTACCTACCTACCTACCTACATACCAACCTATTGGATCACCCGTCAACCGCGGATGACGTTGAGTGGCGGAAAAGTGATTGGTTGATGGTGGTCGATGTTGTAAAGTACTCTCAAGCATATGCACCAGAAGCTATCGGCAGGGTCGCCAGATGAACAAGGGCTGAGCCCCGGGATTGAGTGAGGTTTCCATGACAGCTTGACGAAGCAGCGGAACGACTTTTGTCAAAATAAAGTCCGTCGGGGGTAAATGAGTTGAGCAGCGCAGACATCCGATGCCTTGGTTCGCACTCGCGTCCATCTTCGTTTGCAGGGTCCGAAGAAGAGGGGGGGTTTTCTTATTCAGCCTCAACCGAATCCCGAGCGGTGTATTCCGCATTCTAGTGCAGTAAAACGGGCCACAGCCTCAATGGCTGACGACTGGAACTACTTGCGAAATCTGGGACGACAAGAATGGCTCAAAAAATGGACAGAATACGATGATGTAGGTGTGCGTACTATGAATGGAGTACCCTTCATGTAGCTTATTTTTGGGTGATGGGCGACGAACCCCGCCACTTGCGTACGCAGCCCTTGACGGCAACGACGCTAGAAGTGCATTTGGGGGCGTTTTTCTAGAGCGTGGTGGACCCGAGGCTGCCGAGAGAGTATGGGAAAGGCATCGTCATCGGCCTCATAAGCTGAGGGAATTCCCCGTTTCTTTGGAAAGATGTATGTTTTATGTTCGTGTCTTTGTTCTCATGTTGTCTCCGTAATACCCCGTGTCCTTCAGGCTAGGTCCGTCCTCTTTTTTTGAAATTGGCATCTTCCGATAGACACGATCCACTTTATTCTTCAACACCAAACCAAACCAAACCCGAAGGAACAAAAAGAAATCCCTACAGGAAAATCATCCTCGGACCAAATTTCCAGGATAACCTATCGAGGTTCACGCGGAGCAACCAACCAACCGAACCAGCCTGTGACAGCGAGGGTCAGCGTCACTCCATCCCTCCATTCCCCCCCTTACCTAGGTACGTACCCGCAACCCCTAGCAACCTGGAACCGGTCTGGGGTGTCCACTCCATCCCTTCCACTGAAGGTGTGGGTCCCCGGCCCCTACAGCGCGCGTCCTCCAGTGGTCCGACCTTTGACCCGCGCCACTTTAGGTGACCGACTGGTACCGTAGTAGGCACTTTGGGGGTTGCTTTAGCGCCCTGACCTTTCTCAAGACCCGGCAGACAGCGCCCAGCCACGGCAGCCTCATCTCCGTCACTCTCACCAACCAGCCCGGCTTGAACTTCTCCAGCCTCTTCAACCCTCCCCATCCCATCCATCAATCCTCATCTCCCGCCGCCGTTGATAAGGCACTTTGTCTCAACGTCGCTGTTTTCGCCATGTCATACGGCCAGTACTCCCAGAACCCCTATCAACAGGGTCCTGCCCAAGAGGGGGGCCAGGTGAGTAGAATCCCTTATTCTCGCCCGCGTATGTTTGCCAATCGCTGACCCGCGGCACGTCGTCGTCTCTAGGGCAATCCGCCTCTTCAGGGCCAGGACCAGTACGAGATGCAAGATTACCAACAGCAGCCTCCCCCTCCCTCGAGCCTCTCCCTTCAGGAGTTCCTCAACCGCGTTCAGCACCTCCGCGACGAGATCAAGGCCCTCACAACCGACATCGACTATATCGGCCAGCTCCATCAACGTACCCTCACTAGCTCCGACGGTTCTGCCAACCAGCAGCTCGAGCAGTATGTCACCCAGACTCAGATCCGAAACACCGCCATCAAGGACGGAATCAAGGGCCTCGAGCGCGATCTGGGAAGGACGAACGACAGCTCCCGCACTACCAAGAACACCCAGCTCCAGTCCCTCAAGACCTTCTTCAAGTCCGAGCTCGACAAGTACCAGAGCATTGAGCGCGACTACCAGCAGCGCTACCGCGACCAGATTGCCCGCCAGTACCGCATCGTGAACCCTAATGCTACCGAGGAGGAAGTGAAGGAAGCCTCTGAGGCCGACTGGGGCAACGAGGGCGTCTTCCAGGCTGCTGTGAGTAACTCCCCTTGAAATCCCTTCAACCCGTTGAGCGATTCGCCCGAGAGCTGACATGAGACCCTCCCCCCAGATCCGCACGAACCGCACTGGTCACGCCAGCTCCGTGCTCGGCAACGTTCGCGCCCGCCACAGCGAGCTCCAGCGCATCGAGCAGACTCTCTCCGAGCTCGCCATCCTCTACCAGGAGCTTGCCACGATCGTCGAGCAGCAAGACCCCGTCATCCAGGCTGCCGAGGTCAACGCGCAGACTACCGTCGAGAACATCGAAAAGGGAAACGAGCAGGTCGCCGTCGCCACTGACCACGCCCGCCGCCGCCGCAAGCTCAAGTGGTGGTGCCTCCTTGTCGTTTTGCTCATCATCATCGCTATTGCCCTCGGTGTCGGTATCGGTGTCTCCATGGCCAACAAGTCGACTTCCTAGGGGGGAACGACGTCGTCCGAGTCAACAGATTCTACTGCGCCTGTGGCCCCACGGCCGTCGCCATCTGAATGATTTAACTGTTATTGCGTTACGTTGTCTGATAGACCTGGCACGATTGTTGTTTTTTGCGTTTTTCGATCCATTCTTCGCATTTCAAGATGGGCGTATACGACATATTCCCGCTTTCCCCCCCCGTACACCAACACATACCGTTACTTAGTTAATTCTCACCATTCCCCGAAGCGTTTGAAAGCGCTGGGGAATACATCAACCACATTTCGAAGGCGAGGAAACCTTGGGAGAAAAAAGCGGAGTCTTTTTTACGAACGAAAAGGATTACGAATGGGGGCTTCATGTGCTTCACCGTGGTGAAGACTTTTGTTTGTGTTGGTTTTTGTCTACTGGTTTGGTGACCTTCACATTCTTAATTATAGGAATACCTCTTGATGGACTGAAGAAGAAGGGTGGGCAAGACGTGGGCTCGAAAGGTGTTGTTCTTGTATCTATCTACCTGAGGATGATGGGGATTCCGCCCTTTTGTTTTTTTTTATCATTTGGATGCATGGTTGGGACATCCCAGCAGGTAATAATATCCACGCCCATCACGGACCCTGATGATCATCAAGATGAAACAAGCCCAGGCCATGTCGCGAGTGTCGTATGATGAGAGTTTAAAAGAGGTGCTCGATGAAAAAAAACAGTCCAACCAACCAACCTTGTATAATGGAAGGGAAACAACTGTCAAAGACCTATGTCAACGACCCATGCATATTGACGGTTGATCGACTTGGATGGAGTATACACAAGCACATCTTCATATTGCGACCGGAAATGCCAAGACGTTGTGTGAATCATGAGAGTAGAAACATTATATACAGATACAATCGGGTCAATCGTGTGTGCGCATTACAGTCCCAACTCCAGAGCATCAGGCCTCACTTCCCTTGTGAGATGACACGCTCGCCAGAGAGCTCTCGTTATGAGGGAGGGGACAGACCAGCGAGCATAGCTTTTTTTTCGCAATCCCATTCCAGATTCAACCCTTGGTCTCTCTCGCGCTCTCTCTCTCCCTCCTCCCTCCACCATCAAACTCGTACACTTTACACGCCATCCCGGCCCTCTCTCTCATCACATAAATATCTCGTTTAGACTTATTGGGGACCCATGCGTAGGCCTCCAGGACCGGCACCACCAGCCAGCTTGGCAGCTAGCTTGGGATACTTCTCGGTGACTTGCACCTGTGTTCGCGTCGCCTCAGCATAGGACAGGGCGTTAACGATCTCGGCCTCGGTTCGGGCAAGCTCCGCAGCGCGCTCAAAGTACTTGAGGGCGGCCGGCACGTTGTTCTGCTGGAGGAGGAGCTGGGCCATGGTGGCAACAGCAATATCGCATTCGGGGTCGACTAGTAGACCGTCAGCATACTTACTTGGCGAGGACTAAGAAGATAAAACTCACTGATAAGTGCCTTCTGGCAGAGCTTCTCCGCCTCCTTAAAGTCTTGCTTCCATTGGAAGAGAGCCAGGGCCTTGTTGATGAGGGGTAGGACGTTCATTGACATGGGCTTGGTCTGTTTCTCCATCTCCATAGCAGTGTCGAACTTCTCAATGGCTTCCGAAAAGTTACCCTGGTCGAGCAGAAGCTCACCATAGTAGTTGTAGACATCAGGAACCTTGGGGAAGTTCTTGATGCACCTTCGGAAGGTAGCCATCGAGGAGGCGATGGAGCCCATCTTGTACTGCGTCACGCCGAGCTGAATGTGAGAGAAGATGAAGTCCTTATCCAAGTCAATCGATTTCTGATAGTCCTTCTGAGCATCAGCAAGATCTCCCTTGATGAAGTGGGCCTGGGCCCGGTGGTAGTAGACGTCGGGGTCGTTCTTGTCCTGCTCAAGGGCCTTGGCGAATTCGGCTTCGGCCTTGTCAGGCTCACCAAGTTCCAGGCTGATACTCGCGCGCTTGATGTAGCTCTGGGTCATGGTGGGATCAAGCTCGATGCTCTTGTCGAAGTCCTTGGTGGCATCGGCGTGGTTGCCGAGTAGGGTTCGGAAAGTACCCCTCATGTTGTAGGCCAGGGCCTCGTAGTCTCCGAGATCGCCAAGCTGCAGGGCTTGCTCGAAAGCCTGCCTGGCCTCCTCATAACCATCGCCAGTCTTCTTCTCCAGCGCCTGAAGTCCGACCTGCATTTGGCCCTTGCCAGTCTCGGCAGACAGCTCAGCCGAGTCCTCGAGGCCCTCGGGTCGGGGCTTGGGTCGGAAGCTCTGGAGGTAGTTGCCGACAAAGATGGGGCTGGGCAGCTTAGGTGGTCGGGACGCCATCATCTCCTTGGCCTTGTGCTCAGCAAAAGTCTTGAGTAGTCGCTCAACAGCCTGTGCGGTTGATTCACTCTTGAAGTTGTCAATGATACACGAAGCGGTGAAGTCGAGAAGTGCCTCGGAGTACTTCTTCTGGTGCTCGTAGGCGGTAGCGCGGCGGTTGATGGCCTTGATATATTCGGGATCCATGTTGATGGCAGCGGTGGTATCCTCAATAACCTGGTCCCATTCGCTCATGGCGCTGTGGCAGGCTGCACGGTTTGAGAAGAATACCGGGTCGGCTTTGCACAAAATGGCCTTGGAATAGAGGCCAATGGCCTTGTTGTATGCCTTGTCTCCATATGCGCGGTTACCAGCCTGCTTCAGCTTGGCGGCATACTCCTCTCGCTGCTCGGGGGTAAGAGTAAGAACGGTCTGCTCGTCGATCTCGGGCAGCTCTGACTCGCTCTGGACGGTGGCGGGCTTGGGCTGAGAGGGGGCGGAAGAAGTTGTCTCCCTGGCTTCGGCGGCCTTGCGCTCGGCCTCTTTCCGCTTTCTCCTCTCCTTCTTGCTGAGCTTCGGTGAGGCGTCGGCCTTGGACTAAGTATTGAGATGATATCAGCCATAATTCGGGTGACGGGGCGTGGTTCGATGGATGAGAGGTATTGCTACGGCATTCGACGGGCAAAATCGGTAGCCAGGACATCAAACCGAGAAGGGAAGAGACGCACCGAATCATTGAGATAGTAGACAACACCGGCACCCGTAACAACAACCGCCACTCCGGCAATGGTGTAGACAACGGCCTTGTTCTCGGACACCCAGGTTGTTAGCCGACTCCAAACTCCGGACGAAGCGTCGACAGGGATGGCGGCCGTGGGTCGGCCCGGAGGCATTGAAGGGATCGGGGCCGACATCGCGAGACCTATTGACAATTAAGGGAGGCGGCGGGGAGGGAGAATCAGTGCGAGGCCGTTGAGGCGGGATATGGAGGTCTCGGAAACCGATGATGTATGGGCGCGGTAATAGCTGCGGCGAGCTGGGCACGCGCAAAAAAAGCTGACGGACGTCTTTGAAATTTGGCGCGCCAGCAGGTTCGGTACGGTCCCGCCCACTGAAAGTTTTTCCGATTTACTTGGGGTTTGATTATGTAAAGATGCCTGAGGCACTCGGATGAAGCCGGGAAGGTTCGAGGGTTGGTAGGTACGTATCCGTAGATATCGCATGGATGATGGATGACGGGGACATTGGATGGAAACTAACGACTTGGACCGCGTCTATGTACTTCGTATGTGCAGTGAGCAGAAACCTGGGACGATATACTCCCGATATCTAAGGTCTGTGTGCCCTCGTGGCACAGGCAGAAGAGATTGCGTTTGTCGACCAACCTCTGACGGCCGCTTCCGCTCCAGTTTGACGACATTTTCGAGTCTGTCGATTTCCCAGCGGAATGAGGCGACTTTACCGAGGAGGGGGTTCTTTATCGTGAAGCCGGGGGGGGGGGTTTACTATTGTTTATTGAGTCGATGTCAAGACACCACGATCTACCATGTACGCACTAACTCCCCTTTAAAGGCGGTGGGTCATGGATGCTATTCGTACTGTTCATAGACACATACTCTGGATTGCAAAGGCATGGCATTTATTGATGGTTTCAGTGGTTTGAGACACGGGCAGAGCTCGAAAGCTGAGGGGCCTTGTTATCTCGCAGGTACCGAGTGCCTAGGAAGCACTACTAGGCACTCTTCAGGCCTCCTGTGCCCCCCTACGCTTGGCCATTACTAAGGCGGTGATCCTGTCATTCTCTACAAGACCTAAGGTTGCTCAGCCTACCGCACACTGGAATGCTCCATGGGGAGAATACTATGTATATTTTGTTTGACAAACCCTGGGGTATGGTCTAGACTCAGAAAGGTTCTTGGTAGTATCGACCCGAAGATTATGGACTGAGCCCCCTATGTCTTGGATATAGGTAGTCAAGGATACACAGTTCCCTCTAGAGCTGCCCTATCACTGTAGTATTAAGGAGCTTCTTGACGAATTTAGTATTAGTTGTGCAAAACTCCATGCGGCCGGGAATTGCGCTCACTTTGCGCTCAAAGCTTTGCTGATGATTGCTATCCGCGATGGTTAGAGGGTGCCGGAGACCTCTACTCCTCGCGACGAATAACTATTTCGTTACCTTGACGCTATTGCACATGCCCCGTGTGATTTGCCGGTTTGGACTTGACACCCCGCGAGTCACTTCCACACTACTAAACCCGAAGACAAAGCTAGGTATAAAAGCAAAGCGCGGACTACCTACGTGTGGAAAGAAAGGACGCCAAACGAGCACTTTAGGAACGACCTCGCGCTGACGAGTCGACGACTCAGCAGAGCAAGGGTGAGCAGCAACATCATATGCCTATTACATGACCTTGTTCTGAGTTTTCAACCTTCTCCTGTGAAATACGAATTTTCATCGATTCGGTCTTTGCTCGGTTTGTGTTATATTATGAGGGGGTGATGAACAGGTTGTCTCTCACAACCTTCTGAGGGTTGGTTGTGTGGATGACTAATACAGTGCTGCAACAACGGGCATACATCCCGACCGATGGAACTTCTAACCTCCCTGTCCTGAAACACAACTACATCAATATCGCAGATTCGGCTCTTACCTTATCAAAATGGCAGACGAATTCTCCCTCTTCACTTCACTAAGATACGACCCGAATTTGGTTAAAGTAAGGGAAAAGAATCTCGTCAAGTCAGGCTGGAACTTTGAGAACAACTCCCCATTCTACATGCTCGACTTCCATCGTGACCGGATGCTAAGGGCCGCCACTCACTGGGGATGGCAGCCAGCCGTTGACCTACTAGCGGGCGATGTTGGGCTTCAGTCTCTTGCGAAGCTCGCGACAGATGCCGTAGGACCATCCCAAATGACACCGTTGCGTGTCAGGATTCTCGTTTCTCGACAAGGCGAAATTATCTTCGAAAAGTTCAACACTCCGGAGCTGCCTCTGGAGAACCTATTTCCAACGAGGCTCCCTCCACCGTCTTCAACCCCATCTGAGAACGACCCCAAGAGACAACCGCATTTCGTCCTTCTTGTTGATCAAACAGAAACCGCGAGGTCCGAGTACACACATTTCAAGACCACTAAAAGAGGCATGTACGACTCAGCTCGGCAGCGAGCAAGCATCTCTCCCATTGACCCGAAAGAGGTCTTGATCATCCACCGACAGGACGGGTCCGTGATGGAGGGAACCATCACAACTCCCTACTTCTGGAGGGATGGTATGTGGGTTACACCGCCCGTTGCGGCTAAGTTCAGCTGGGAAGATGGGAGCGGCGGCCAAGACGGGACGTCTAGACGATGGGCGTTGGAAAGGTGAGCACCCGACTTCATCCCACTTTCATCCTCCAGGAATGGAAATTAACTCGAGGCGACTGGCAGGGGACTCGCAGGTGAACAAGTTGTCAAGGCCGACTCACTGGTTGATGGTGAAGAATCTTGGATTAGTAACGGCGTCCGGGGTTTTCTCCCAGCGACAATTAGCCTCCGAGGCCCGTAATAGACGAGCAAAACGGGAACTCGAAAGATTTTCACCGAATATCAGCCTGTCTATCACGGCTTCTCTGGTGGCGCCGTCTTGTCATGCGGTGGGATATGAGCCCAATCCCGCTGTGCCACAACTGCGTCCGGTGTTTTTGCTCGTGTAACAGTACTGCCTACTTATGTCTCCCCGCAACGACGGCCTAGTCGCGACGCTGGGTTTTCCTGTCTCAGGTCTTGCGACAGCATGATTCTTATTTGACGCTGTCGAATGTCAGACCAAAAACCATGCAGGCGACACGGAGCAAGCCTCGAGCGAACGCGCTGATTGAGGACCTACCGCCTGAGGTGCGCCATGAGATTCTCTGCATACTCGATTTAAGATCGCTCCGAAATGTCACTCAAGCTTCGCCAGTTCTTTGCCGACAGTATATCGGGGAACGCCGGTCCATCCTCTCGACGTGCCTGGAGAAGATCTTGGGGTGTGCTGCTTTGGACGCATACTGGGTCTATCAAACCGCCAGATCAGCCAGGGTTCCAGACATTACAAACGCCGACACAATCTCCAATTTTCATCAGGCTTACCAACACCAGCGAGATGCGGCCTCGTACTCGATTCTGAAGAAGAGTGTGACGGACAACCTTGCGGTAGGAATTGCGGCGTTTCATTCCTCGGTTATTGAACCCATCATGGAGTTCTACATACGCACGGCGTTGGAAAACCTGGCACAAGATTTGGAAGAGGGCATTGATCAAACACCACTCAGCCGACCAGAGCAAGCTCGTCTACTGCGAGGGCTCTATCGGTTTCAGTTATGCTGCAACCTCTTTGCCAAGGCCAACTTCCCGGAAAATTCGTGTCTCCAGGCAAAAGTTCAGCCAATGCAGATCCTGCGTGGCTACGTTCGTCTTCTCGAGCCTTGGGAGGTCGAGGAGATTTTGTTTGCCTACGCTCTTGCGCGGGAACTATTCGAGGGCATATTTGACGATGTCAGTTGGGGTCGAGGCGATTTTTCTTCTCGGTGTAAGTGAACGGGGTACAACCTCCCAAGACGGAAATGAACCATATACTTACAGCTACACAGATGGTGGACGTGACCTTGTAGATGAGGCAGTCTCTCAGGGACTGGAGTTTCTCCATACCATCGTCTTTACGATCAAAGACCGAGAACAGCTGAGCTCAACATTAAAGAGAACTTTCACCTGGTTCGGTGACACAACCCTCGAACATGAACTGAGCTACACAGCACCTCTATACGCGGATGGAGGCGAGGGCATGGAGGGTATGGAAATGAATCGGATTGCGACAGTCGCGTCTTTCCATGGAGACAGTGCCAACGGTCCGTCACTGGCGTGGACGATGATATGGGACCAGCTCTGTCGTGGGCCACCTGGGGACTCTGTCCCGCAAGCCATCCGCCGCTGGGGCAGTGTGATTTGGGATGCAGAGCGAATCGAGAGAACAGGGGCGAGGGATCTCTTGAGGCGCCAGTGGCAGGAGGCTATGTATGGATAGACTGGAATGGTGATGATGAGACGGTGCCACGAGGGACGGGTAACTAGCTTGGGTTTGGAACCTGGGTCTCGAGGCGAGGTTGGCGGTTCTCATATGTGAGGAAATAGGAAGACTATATTTGTGTGTTCTATATTGCACTTCTATAAGCCAGCTGATAAGCGATTCTACTCGCTCATCCTTTGGAGCACCTAATACGGAGTATGTGCAATTACTACTTTGTCTCTTGAGAATCTTTTGTTATAGAGGAAATGCTTCTTGAGAGTCTAGCTGTGGGAAATTGCGGTCCTCATTGCCAACATCCGGATACGCTGGGCTAATAATATCATCCTAGCTTCGTATGTATTAGGAAGCGCCAACTACTCGTTACGGAGGGTTAGCTTGTGCCTAGTGGTAGAGACTATTGATTCAATATATTCCCCACCCGCCAACATCAAACCAACAACAACCATCAAACCAAGAAGCGTCAAGGAATACAGGCCCTCATTCTACGAATAAGGATAGCCTGTGGATCTGCCGATTATTGAGTTGCACTGCCCCGGACAGGGGCCAGCGACTCCTTATAAAGGAGAAAACTTCGCGATGCCCCAAGACCTGTCTTCCCCATCCCCCTAACGCAGGAGCGCATACATTCGTTTTTTCTCCAACCCAAGTCACTCTTTCATCATGGTCTTGTCTAAGTCTCTCTTCGCGACCCTTGCGGCCCTCGCTGTTGTTGGAGTTCAAGGCAGCCCTTGTGTGCTTTCCGGTACCACTTCCTTGACTACCATCACCGCAACTGCGTCGCCAACTTCCAGCATCAGCCCGGATACCACTTCTAGCGCCGGCCAAGAAACCACTTCCAGCACCATCCCGGACACCACTTTGAGCACCAGCACCAGCGCCACCACTGCAACTGAATCATCAACTTCTATCGCTGGTCCTATCTTCACCAAACCAGTGTACTTGCCGACTGTCTAGACAACTTCACACTCAACTGGGCTTTCTTTGGTGTGCCATCAGTTTCGTTGTTGGGCGGGACTTGATATCGAGAGTGTGTTTGCTCGTACAATATAGGCTTGATGCTTGGAAAGACCCGGGTTCTTCTAGATCCATTCATTGCAGCTATTAGACCTATGAATCGCCCCAAGACCAATGTTTCCGCCAATGCTTGTCGTCCTGGGTTGACCTGTGTGCCCTCATATCCGGAATTCCACATCTAAGATACCAGCATTAAGATGTAGTAACTTGCGAAGTAGATTCTTGATTCACAGATTCTTTGTGAGGGGAGGATTTAAAAAACCTTACAACTCCGCCTAGTCGAGGGCTTTGACGTGCCTTACTTCTACCCACAATACTGTGGCACTTGTGCCATTTGACTCGGTGCAGGAGGCTGCCTCGAGATGTTCGTCTGGGCTTGGTCTCAGTACAATCTATGTCCCAAAACCATCGCCGTTGGTTTTCTCCGCGTGGAAACGACTGCATGATGAAGTGGTCTTGGTTTGAGTGTTTGCCATGCTCTATCCTAAGATTGATTCGAATATGGGCGAGTCGTTTGGCTTATTCACCGTTAATCTGTCTTCTCTGTGGACAGTTTAGTGGATGTCTCGAAACTGCTATCCGTTGGTTACACACTCAGTCTCGGAGATCTCCCTGGGTGCCCAACTCCAAGATCAATCAAGATAAGTAGCCAACTTCTATAGACTAACTAACGGGACTCGAAAATACTAATTCCAGACATTGGACATATCGATCGGCCTCTTCTCACGAAGTGAGTGACTATAAAACTTTCAAGTGTTGTGCAAGAAGGGGTTGGCGTCTCGGGGAATGGGCTACTGAGGCGAAGCCCAGCGCACGCTTGTACCATAAATCAACTTTGTAAACTTGAACTTGTCGCCTCTTTAGTGGCCTCCCTCTGTAGGGGCCGTCACTTGCCGCGCAATAAAAACTGTGGCCGGGATGCCAACACTCCCCGACCTGTGCCAGGATGTTGACGATGGTCGGTCGGTTGGTGGGAGGTTAGGTACCTTAGGTAGTTCATGATGAAGGCGGGGCGTTATGTACCTACCTGGTAGGAAGCCCTTGAAAAAGTTCCATATCAGTCACACCGGGGTTCATGCGTCTATCGATAATCGGCCTATCACGTGGGCGCAAAATGTCCCACCAAACTCCGCCGTGGATGGTCAAGGTTGTCCACCATTGATATAAACCTGGGTTCACCAGAAAACAATTTGTTGCCACAGACCCCCGATAACAGTGCTCAAGGCTTCGTGCTACATATTCTCTCGCTCCGACTCCTCCGCGCATCCTCGGGCTTGCCACTACTCCTTTTGGCGCATCTTTCTTCGCGATGATGTGAGCCTCACCAGCGATCTTTGAACACAATCACTTCCCAATCCGACCCGTATCGCCCAAAGGCCTCCCAAGCGGTCTTTCTTGAAATACCAACGGCTGTAGGTGAGTCGCGAAGCGCTTTGCAGAGGCAGGAGAGCTGTCTCAGCCGCTTGCTGCCCTCGCCTGCAACGTCACCGTGGAACTCGGCGCGGGGCATTTTGTGTGCTGATGACCATCTCCCACAGGAAACCCTACAAGCCGACTTAAAACTAGCATAACAGCAACATGGAGGGCGCCTTTACCCATGTTGGGAACCATTTGATATCAGATTCCGCCGCCGCCATCAAGGCCGGAGCCGACGACCTATCCACGATTGACCCCGACGAGAGCTTGCTCTATAGCAAATATGGAGATCGCAGTGGCCGCCGCCGGGCGGATGACGACGACAACCAGACGGAAGTGTTCGAAGAAGACGATAACGATAGTCTGAATAGTGTACCGGTCGACGGTTTGACCGGACTCAAACTAAAGGGGCCAGAGGAGGAGAAAGAGCTCCCTGCTCATGCCTGCGCGTTGGTGCTTTGTTCTCCATTGCGCGCGACGTCCGCTGACGGTGACCTCTAGTTACTGCGGCATCCACTCTCCGGGATGTGTGGTCAAGTGCCTGACATGCAACAAATGGTTCTGTAGCGCCCGTGGCAACGGAACCTCGACACATATCGTGAATCACCTCGTTCGGGCTCGCCACAAGGAAGTTCAGCTTCACCCCGACTCTACCCTGGGCGATACTGTGTTGGAATGTTACAATTGCGGCACAAAGAACGCTTTCCTGCTCGGTTTCATCCCCGCAAAGTCCGACACCGTCGTTGTTCTTCTCTGCCGACAGCCATGTGCCGCTACACCTTCGAACAAGGACATGAACTGGGATACGTCCCGATGGCAGCCGCTGATCGAGGAGCGTGCCTTTTTGCCCTGGCTCGTCTCGACTCCCTCTGATGCCGAACAGCTCCGAGCTCGTCATCTCACTCCGAACATGATTGCAAAGCTGGAGGAGATGTGGAAGATTGAGCCCAAGGCGACAGTTGTTGACCTCGAAAAGGCATCCAACATTGACGACGACCCCCACCCAGTCCTCCTGCAGTACGACGATCCTTACCATTACCAGAACATTTTCGGCCCCCTGGTCAAGATGGAATCCGATTATGACAAGAAGCTCAAGGAGGCTCAGTCTGAGGACGGACTTACCGTCCGCTGGGATTACGGTCTCAACAATAAGCACCTTGTGAGCTTCAACTTGCACAAGATCGAATCGGGAGATGTCAAACTTGCCGTGGGCGATGAAATGCGACTCCGATACAAGGGAGAGCTTCGACAGCCGTGGGAGGGCGTTGGCTATGTCATCAAGATCCCCAACAACCAGTCCGATGAGGTAACCCTCGAATTGCGCAAGACCGGGAATGAGAAGTCGGTGCCTACGGATCTTTCGCACAACTTCTCTGCCGACTATGTTTGGAAGGCCACATCCTACGACCGCATGCAACTGGCTATGAAGACCTTTGCCGTCGACGACATGAGTGTCTCGGGATACATTTTCCACACTCTCCTGGGCCGTGACGCCCAGATGCAAGTTCTCAAGACCAATTTGCCCAAGAAGTGGTCTGCCCCTGGTCTCCCTGACCTCAACCCCAGTCAGGTCGGTGCTATCAAGGCAGTTCTTCAAAAGCCCCTCAGTCTCATCCAGGGGCCCCCCGGAACCGGCAAGACGGTTACATCTGCCACTATCATTTATCATCTTGCCAAGATGAGCGGGAATCAGGTGCTGGTTTGCGCCCCGTCCAACGTTGCTGTCGATCAGCTCTGTGAGCGGGTTCACCGTACGGGACTCAAGGTTGTTCGTCTGACTGCCAAGTCGCGTGAGGATGTCGAGTCTTCTGTCAGTTTCCTAGCCCTGCACGAACAGGTTCGCATGTCAGAGCACAACAGCGAGCTCGTGAAGCTGTCTCAGCTCAAGAACGAGCTTGGCGAGTTGTCGAGCCAGGACGAGAAGAAGTTCAAGCAACTGACCAAGGTTGCGGAGCGAGACATTCTCAACAACGCGGATGTCGTCTGCTGCACCTGCGTTGGTGCCGGTGACCCGCGCCTTTCGAAAATGAAGTTCCGCAACGTCCTGATCGATGAGTCCACCCAATCGGCGGAGCCTGAATGCATGATCCCGCTTGTTCTCGGATGCAAACAAGTTGTCTTGGTTGGTGACCACAAGCAGCTTGGACCTGTCATTATGAACAAAAAGGCAGCCAAGGCCGGACTCAACCAGTCTCTCTTCGAGCGACTTGTCAACCTGAAGTTGAACCCGATCCGTCTCAACATCCAGTACCGAATGCATCCCTGCCTCTCCGAGTTCCCGTCCAACATGTTCTACGAAGGAACGCTGCAGAATGGTGTGACGCACGAGAACCGACTGCGAAAGGACGTTGACTTCCCCTGGCCGGTCGCGGAAATGCCCATGATGTTCTGGTCTAACCTGGGACATGAAGAAATCTCGGCCTCGGGAACGTCGTACCTCAACCGGACCGAAGCCTCCAACGTTGAAAAGGCTGTCACCCGGTTCTTCAAGGCTGGAGTGAAGCCGGCTGACATTGGCGTTATCACTCCGTACGAGGGCCAGAGGAGTTACATCGTGACGACGATGCAGAACTCGGGAACTTACAAGAAGGAGTATTACAAGGAGGTCGAAGTCGCTTCAGTGGACGCCTTTCAAGGCCGAGAGAAGGATTTCATCGTTCTTTCTTGCGTGCGTTCCAACGACAACCAGGGCATCGGCTTCTTGTCCGATCCGCGACGTCTCAATGTGGCCTTGACCCGAGCCAAATATGGTCTCGTCATTCTCGGAAACCCCAAGGTCCTATCCAAGCATGAGCTTTGGCACAGTCTGCTTGTTCATTTCAAGGATCGCAAGTGCTTTGTTGAAGGGCCCCTCACCAACCTCCAGGCCTGCTTGCTTCAGTTCAGCCGGCCCAAGGTCAGCTACCGGCAAAAGAACCAGCAGCCGCCGCAGTTTGGAACTGGCAGCTACCCCAACGGGCGATATCAGGGTCCTCCCTCGGGTCGCGATTTTGACCTGGGCTCCATGGTTTCATACATCCCCGATGATGTATCCTCAGTGCACGGCTCGGCTTTTGGTGGCGCGTCGCTGAACAGCGCGTTCCCGCCGATGTTCTCTGGCTTTACCCCTGATCAATGGCCCGGTCTTCCCGGAGTCGCGGCGCCCGGGCGCGGCGGCAAGAGCCGTGGCCGCCCAACGGAGAGTATTGCCGGCGAGAGTGTTGCCAACTCGGAGTTTACGGACGCATCGGCGAGTGTGATTGGTGGCAAGGGCGTTGGGCAAGGCGGTGTCAGCCTCGGAGCCGGACTGCACGATGCGGTGACCGGGATGCGTCCCGTCTCGTACAGCCAGAGCGATCGGCTGAAGCAGTATGTGGAAAGCAGCGGGCGTATGGTGCCTGGAAACGGATATGGTCGACGGTTCGACGATGACGAAAAGAGTATCAGCACGGCATTCCACAGCCAGATCGGCGGAGGCTACGACTGAAGGACGACGACATGAGCGCTACGAGTAGACGATGACACAGATTTTGCATCCCACGGGCTCTGCAGCAGGACTTGTCCCGCCGGATCACCAAGTGCGGTAGTCAAGTTGCTGCCGTCCTCCAAAACGCCTTGTCGTCAAGGCCAACGCCAACGCGGTCAGTGCCGCCCGAACCGCGAGGACAGTCTCGTGTCCGATTTTTTTTTGGACGCCATCCGGCTAGATAGGTCCGGACAAAGAGACGAATGTCGCGTGCCAGTGGCTCTACCTACGACGGCCGTAGGGGTCGTAACAGGCCTGTTAGGTGCAGCATGTCTTGATATTCAGAGCATCGCAGTCTCAGGGGCTTGTAGGGGTAGTGGAGAGGAGGAAGTTGAGAGGAGGGGTAGGGGTAGGTAGAGGACGGAGGAAGGACGACAACCGACACTGCAACAAGGGATGTTGTTGAAGAGGTGACCTGACGATGATGGATGAAACGCCGACGGATAGGACGGCGGCGGGCTCCAGGTCGCAGGACCTCTCTAGGGTTGGACCTAAAGTGTTTTGGTACTTGGAGTGCCATGATAGTTTCTCTTCTTCAACAAGCTGACCACAGTCAATCCTTGGAATTATTTGACTTTGATAGATAGATAGATGAACAAGCTCGAGTCGATCTTTTTTGTGTGATATTCATGTGTCTTTTTAAAGGAGTGTTTACTGCGTGGGGTGCTGGCTCCACCTGGGATGTTGCATGTTGAGATGAGATTGAAGTCGTGAATCTCGTCGACGTTGGAGGGGTTCGTGATGGATTACCTACGCGGAGGTCGGAGCGTTATTTTGTTAGCGTAGGAGCGGAGCGGCGGCGCATGGAACCCAAGTTAAAAAAAAACCCCATGGCCTGGCCCGATCCATCTTCATTTTCAGGGGTACATAAGGGCAGAAGCACCGGGGGGGACCCCTGAAGCCAAGGGAGGGGAATATTAGAGCGAGGCGGCCAATTAAGGGCTGAGATTTGAGAGGAGGGGAAAAGACGTGTTGACTCGAAAGGGTTAAGACTGGAACAACCCCGGTTCTCCTGCCCTACGAGAGTCACAGTGTCTAGGTAGTACGGAGTAGGTACAGTGTAAGTGTCGATGCACCTACTGTGGCCCTCCAGCTTTGGACGCCTGTCAATCATACTGCAAAGGGTATCAACTACGAGACCCCAGGCCCTGACAGAGGAAGGGTTGGTCCCTTCTCTAGCTTTGCGCGATGAGCACAGGAGGGTCTGTTCAGTCTTTTTTTCACGATGGATTTCTGCGTGGTCTGTCTAGATATGGCGACGTCACCCGCTCGATGTATACATATCTTGGTAGGGGACAGGGGACAAGGAATAGGTACTAAGGTATTTGCTCCCGGACCGCTCGAAAGAGGTCGGTCGGATGTGATGGGAAAGACGGCATCTCGAGGAAGAAGAGATGAGCTTGGCAGTCCAGTCCCTCCCTCCCTCGCCGCCCCCCCCCCTTCACTGCTCCTTTCGAGGTGCATGACTGCGCCATGCCTTGGTATTAGGTTAGTAGTCAAGTTTTTGTGAATGATTTTACCAAGTCTCATCCCTAAAAGCCATCTAGTACGTACCTCCGTCTTCCGTGCCGTTGTACCCTCCCTTGGCTTCTTGGCGTTTCCTTCGACCTCCCTCTCCTCCTCGAGCAACGCCGCACTCCGTGACCAGGCTGGGGTTCTTGTGTGCTTGCTGTCTTCTTCCTCCCTTCTTCCTTTTTTTCTTCCTCCACTTCCCTCCTTCACTCAGGGTTGCCTCTCCTTGTTCATCATTTAATTTCCTGTTTCTCACTGAAAATTCCGAACCTTCCACGACGCTCACTTCGCTCCTTCCGTCGTCGTATTTTACTTACAGCTTCGTTCGCTCTAAAACCGCCAAAGTCTCCGTCACGTGCGCCACTTTGCAGCTTTCCTCGCAAGCTTCCCCAAAGCTTCCCCAGATTCTCTCTCTCTCTCTTCTCTCGGTCGTCTCAGCCCCGGGCAATGCGCCCGTAATGATCATGCTGGGGCAATGTCAAGGGCGGCTGGGCCGTCGCTATTTTCTCCTCATCCTCTTCATTACCCTCGGTTGGCTTCTTATCCATACCTTTAGACCCGTCGACTACTACCGAACCATAACTATCGGCAACATCCCATACCTCCCGAGCGGCTATGACTGGGGCAGAACTCAGGTCTTCTTCCCTCGCAACACTACCACTCAGCTTCCTTCCGGCCCTTCCAAACCTTTCCCGCGCATCCAGTACCCGTATGTTCAGCCGAATGAGGACTCGGTCACGCTCGCCCGCAGGAAGGCTATAAAGAAGGCCTTCACCAAGAGCTGGGAGGCCTATAAGCACTACGCCTGGGGCAAGGATGAGCTCATGCCACTCTCGAAAAAGGGGAAAAATAGCTTATCTGGCTGGGCAGCTCAGGTCATTGACGCACTCGATACTCTATGGATTCTCGATATGAAGGAGGAGTTCCAGAAGGCTGTCGAGTTGGTGGCAGTGATGGACTGGGCACGCACGAGCGATAGCCACCTGAACATCTTTGAGGTTACTATCCGTCATCTCGGTGGTCTACTTGCTGCGTACGATCTCTCAGATGAACCTGTCCTGCTTCTCAAGGCGATAGAGCTGGGCGACATGCTGTACGCCAGCTTTGACACCCCGAATCACCTGCCCTCGCGCTGGCTGTACTTTTCGGAAGCCAAGAGTGGTGGGCAAATGGCAGACCTCAGCATGTCTGGTGCGGCGGGCAGCTCCATGAGTCTCGAGTTCACCCGCCTGTCCCAACTCACCAATAACTCCAAGTACTACGATGCGACCGAGCGTGTTAAGCAGTTCCTCTTTGAGAACCAGAACAAGACGAGGATCCCAGGTCTTTGGCCCCACATCATGAATTACCGCGAGCAGAACGTCGACACTGCCCAGTTCACCATGGGCGCTGGCGGGGACTCGCTCTACGAGTACCTGCCAAAGATGCATGCACTTCTCGGCGGCCTGGACCCCGAGTACGTTCAAATGACCAAGCAATCTTTCGAGACCGCAAAGGAGCGTCTTTTCTTCAAACCCAAGAACCCCAGGGATCTGGATCTCTTGATGACGGGCAACGCCGTGGCTCATAAGGATGGGGGGATCGATCTCACCCCTGAGGTGCAACATCTCTCGTGCTTCGTCGGAGGAGCGTACGCTCTTGCAGGAAAGCTCCTCTCACGGACCGACTTTGTAGATTATGCTTCTCGCTTGACGGCCGGCTGCGTCTGGGCGTACGACTCGTTCCCGGCTGGCATCATGCCCGAGATTGCGACGCTCCAGGCCTGCCCTTCGATCGATGGGAAGTGCCCTATGGGAGATGGGCCCCCTAAGAAGGGTTTCCCCCCTGGCTTCACGCGTGTGCGTGATGCGAGATACATGCTGCGACCTGAGGCGATCGAGAGTGTCTTCTACATGTGGCGTATTACCGGCGATAAGGCCTGGCGTAGTGCTGCGTGGCGCATGTGGGAGGCCATCAACAGGGAGGCGGCGACGGACCTGGCGTATGCTACAGTTAGCAATGTGCAGGTCGAAGACAGTGAGAAGCACGATACAATGGATGTGAGTTTCCATGATCTCTTGAAGTGTGTGAAGCAGAGACCGCTGACATGTTGCATTAGACGTTCTGGATGGCAGAGACGCTCAAGTATTTCTATCTCATCTTTGAGGACCACAATGTGATCAGTCTGGATGAATGGGTCCTCAACACCGAAGCCCATCCGTTCAAGCGGCCCAAGGGTCAGCTGCTGGATGAGCCCGTTGAGAGCGATAAATCATGGTCATGGCCATGGTGATTGATAGTTAACTTTTTAATCATGCGTGTTTTTTTTCGGGTATCTAGGATTTCTATGCCGAATGGCGGTTTGGTATACTAGGAGCATGGCAACGTGGGTTTGGGACAGTTCTTGTGATTTTGCTGGATCAATGAAAAGTGCTTATGAGTGCGATGAAATGTCGAGACTCGGTGGTTGTGTCATGGCATGATGTTGTCTGCCCCTCGATTCCCATCATGAGAGTCGATGCAAGGATGCAGACACAGGGTTCAGCAACCCCGTTTATGCAACGAGGGTTGTTTTAGGATTCCCTGCAGGAACTATGGAAACAGAGGTAATTCGACTTGTTGTTTTTGGACTATTCCAATCCCTCTAGCTGATGCCATTGACATCCACTTCTATCATCTACGACCTAAATTGGACAAGTTATCTCAACACCCCCGCTAACTGAATCACCCCTGTTCTCGCATATCTTTTCGATCTCCGGGCTCCGATTACATCACCATCGCCGACTCCAATCCCTCACCCACACGCGCGACAGATAACCACCCCTGTCATCCGCTTCTTCCCGACCCGTTCCCTTCTACAACTCTTCTTTTTCCTTTTCTTCTCTTCCCTCCCCCTCCTCCTCCTGTCCTCCCTACGCTTCGTGATGAGGCATGCCGCCCCGTCCCTCTTCCCTTCATAACCTGCGCGGTCCCGGCCCGGCGCCAATTCCTTCCATTCTGCGTCTTTCGCCGGAGCCACTTCTACTCCTCCGGTGTCGGTGTTTCGAGGCCCAGGTGCGTAGGCAGCAGCACCAGCAACGGAGGACTCGTCATGATGAGGCCTCGAAGAAGAATCATTATGAGAGGTTGAATCTTAGACTCGATGCCTCGCCGGCTGAGATAAAAAAGTGAGTCTTGACTTTGTTCAATTCGCCTCCCATATCAAGCAAGACTCGAAATCCATACACATAAACACCAAGCCGTGGACTAACACCATACTCTCCAGGTCCTTTTACTCCCTCTCCAAAACCCACCATCCAGACGCCAACCCCTC
The DNA here is from genome assembly GCA_013623725.1 of Fusarium robinianum. Taxonomy (NCBI): domain Eukaryota; kingdom Fungi; phylum Ascomycota; class Sordariomycetes; order Hypocreales; family Nectriaceae; genus Fusarium; species Fusarium robinianum. Next base: position 75,951 of record JABFFI010000215.1, on the reverse strand, counting down.
CGACCCCAACGCCTCACACAAATTCTCCCTCCTCTCCGAATCCTACACCATCCTATCCGACTCCTCCCGTCGCGCCGCCTACGACCGCGACGTCCTCCGCCTCCATCACAACCACAACCACCACCACCACCACTCCCACAACGCCCACCACAACCCCCGCGCCTCCTACCATAGCACCAACCCTGCCGGCGGCCGCACCCCCTCGGGCCTTAGCTCCCGTCGAAGAGGAACCTTCCGCGGCCCTCCGCCTAGCTTCTACCGTAGTGGCGGCTGGGGCGAACACGCCGAGAAGCGACGTCGCGCACACGACGAATCCACCGGCTTCGCCGAAGCCGCGGCCTCCTCCTCTTCCTCCTCCTCCACCACCGACGGCCCCACGCCTGGAGCATCACCGAACCGCGGACCCTGGGCCAACCCCTTCGATCATGGACCCCACCCCCGCCAGGCCGGCATGGGTCCCGGGTCCGACCCCTTTGGCCACCAGGAGGAGGTGCCGCATTTCGACAAGGCGGGCCACACGCGGACGCACCGACGGGAGGATGAGCGGCGGCGGGAGCGCTCACGGCGAGCCGTGGGGGACGACGACATCGAGTTTGAACCGCAGACGAGTATGGCTGGACACTTTTTTATCATCACGGGGATCCTGGCCGCCTCGATCTTCGCGCCCCTTGTCTACATGCAGTTTATGCGGCTGGGGCGGCAGAAGAAGGAAAGTTAAGGAGGCGGAAGGCTCAGAAAACCGGGATGGGTATATTTCTTTATCCTAGCATGGCGATGGAGAAAGAGATGGCAAAGGTAGAGAGGGTGGGCATTTCGTTTTGAAAAGCGGCGTACATAGATCGGCTGGTGTTTCATGTGGCGAACATGTTTCAAAATGGCTGAGACATTTCAATGCGGTCTTGTTTCAAGATCTCGTGCGTGTTTGTCCGAGATCAAACTCACGCGGTGCGAGTTGTTTTGAGCGAGAATCAACAAGACATTATCTTCGATATTTTTTGTATTTGTGAGATAATCTACATCCGAGAGACCACTGCAATGCAAGACTGTAAGGTACAAGAGCTGTTTTGGTTGGGACAGTTCTAGAGGATGTGAATCTAGCGGTTGGATAATGCTAGAGGTAGGCGGATGGAAGTAGTTTAACCCTCGAAGGAGAAGCTGGCACCAAGCTGCATAGATCGTGTTAGTCAATTGGCCCGTCTCGGCACCGTGAGGAATCCGGAAGTTTACCTTGTGGGTAGCCTGGTCGAGCTTCTGGGTGTCGAAGGAGCCACCGAGACCCAGGGTGACACCCTCGCGGAGGAGGACGTTGTAGGCGAGGGCAGCAATACCCCGGTCGTTGATCTTGACCTGTATTTCGTACATGTGTTAGTTTCCAAGCTGGCCTGCTTGTGTTTGAATGCCTGAGAGGGGTCACGCGGGAGGCTCAACGGACCTTGGCAAAGGAGACGGGGTCGATGCGGTACTTGCTGGCGACCTCAAGGCCGACGGCGTTGCCAGTCTTGGAGTTCCAGGTAGCCTTGGCACCAGCCTCGACCTGGCTGTTGACCTTGTGGTAGTAGGAAGCAGCGAAGACGCTGAGGTTGTCGGAGGCGGTGATGGCGGCGCTGTACTGGGGAGCAGCGTAGCCAACAGCGGCGCTGTAGGCAGTCAGGGCAGCCTTGTTGGCATCATAACCGGCGCTGGCACCGGCGAGGAAGCCCTCATGACCGACAACGGCGTCGACGTTGGCGACGGGACCCTTGAGGAGGTCGAAGAAGGCACGGCCGTGGAAGCCGGGCTGCTTGAAGTGGAGGTTGAACTTGGCGCCCTTGGCGGCGGTGGCGGGCAGGAAGTTGAAGAGACCCTCAAGCTTGAGGCCCTTAGCGAGGGAGTCGCTGACCTCGATCTTGGTGTCGAGAGCGTTGGCGGTGTTCCAAGTCTGGGTCAGGGTCAGGCCTGTGCGGGAATAGAACATTAGCAGCTGAGCGAAGCCGGGTTGGAGGAGCGTCGCAAAACCGATCGGCCAGCCAGTGCCGGGCCCGAGGATTCGCGAGACGCTGAGGGAAGGGACATGAATGTGATTATTGGGTTTCGGCTTGGGTTTGAGCCGGGGTTTGGGGTTGGGTATAGGGGGAGGCGGCGACGGCGTTGGCGACGACGAAGACGAAGAAGACGAAGTCGAAGGCGCCGAAGACGAAGACCGCAGGGTCGTACCGGTAGGCTTGTCGGTGTATTTTCCCTCGATCTATTCGATGTGTTCGGGTTAGCAAGCTTGTGTCAGAGGGGCCGGGCGGCTGTGGGGAGGTTCCCGAGGCTGGATGCTCGACTTTGGGAAGCTCGGCTGAGCTGCGCGCCGAGTTGACCAACGGCAGCGCAGACGGCGCGCGAGGCCGAGGGCCAGCCTCCGAAACCCCGAAACACGGCGACAATGGCGACAAGAAGCGGGACAACTCACGGCGGCAGAGGTGGCCTTCTCGTGGCTGGACTTGCCAGTGACCTTGAAGGCAACACCGTTGGGGGCAGTGTCCTTGAACTCGAAGGTGGTGGCCGAGAGGTGGTAGAAATCCTTGTTGAGGAGCTATAAAACGGCGCAACGAGAGGGCTCGAGGTTAGCAGACGTTTCTCGACATTGTAGCAATTGATGACAATGATGGGAAGCAATTGCGACAGGTTCCCAATGGCTCTTCTCGCTTCTTCAAGCACCGTGGCGAAGAGGTTGAGGCGAATAAGATGCAAAATGGTTGCCAACAAACGCAATGCCTTCACATCAACCTAAAAAAAAAAAACACAAGAGCAATATTGGTGAGGGGGACAACAAGTCATACATCGTTGGCCGGCTTGGCGATATCGGAGAAGGCGGGGACAGACATGGTTGCGGTTATTATCTCGAGATGAACTCACGGAGACAAAAAAAAGAAGAAGAAGAAGAAGTGGCTGAAGATGAAGGTGGGATGATGAGTTGATGAAGAGGAGGAGTCGTTAGAAGGAGGAGGAGGTTGGACAGAAAAGGGCAAAGGACGGATGGGGTTTCGCGGGAGATGGGGAGGAGGAGCCGAGAAAATGTTTGGGGGGGAGACGAGGAGACCAGGGTGGGAAGGCGCGTAGGTACCTTAAGGTACGTGGTATGAATGGAGCGATGCATGTACCGTGCTAAGAAAAAGAGCAAGACTGCCCAATTGGCACAGGGAATATTCCAATCAAGCACCAGGGATACTTTCGTTGGGAACCTGGGGTAGGTACGAAGTGCCCTACCTACCTACTAATTTCACTCATGAACACAGAGCGAGCGAATACCTATAGTACCTACTATCCGATGGAAAGCGGGAATGGGAGGAAATCACCAAAGCTGCTGACCAGGTCAAGGAGCCCTGTAACCTATGGCCCGCCCAAGGGTTCCTTCTCTCTCTCTCAGATTCGCACCCGGGTATGGAGCAACAGGGTCGTCGGCTGATGTCGGGCCCGGTCGAACGCTGGGCCAACGCGGCATCAGACCCCCTCTAGGTGGTGGGTGACGATAGATTCTCACGGATTGGGTACTATAACTACCTTGGGTAGGTAATTTCTTCATGTATGACCAACAAGGCGATGAATGGTCCAAGGAGAGGGCCCACGTGGAGCTAAAAAAGCCCATCTGCCCCTCCATCAACGGCGCCCGAAGAGCCACGAGGAGTGAGTGAGTGACCTAGAATTATATCGCAACGTCTCTCAGTTAGGTACCTAGGTACCTACCTACCTGGTGTAACCGGGGCAGGGACCAAGTGAAATTGCCGAATTCGGTAGGCCATGATGTGACTTGATCTAATGCCGCTTGGTTCCGAAAAGAACGCATCGCAAAACAAAAAAAAAACGTATGAGAGAGTGAGAGAGCAATTAATGGACGAGTTCGAGAACAATTTGAAGCCCAAGCAGATGCAGTAGTGTGATGATTGAACAACACAGTCGTACGTACGTAGACAGGTACCACTCTTTTTGTTCTACCCCGCCAACGCATGGCCAAGTCCCATTGTCACGCACCGGGCAATTGAACGTGTGTCACAACCGTTGTTGGTGAGGTAACTTAGCACATAAGTAATTAGCCGTTTCCTTCGTGCTTTGCTTGATGTATTACATCAAAGTTAGGAAATGCCGGTTGGCCGGTTTGACAGTGAAACGCCTCCAAGAAACGTCGAGAAAACAGGCAAGATCCCATCATGTTTGCGGGATGTTGAAGCAACGAGTTTCTCATAAACTCTTCGAGTACGAATCCCATGACAACAGTTGGCTGTTGACGAACCTTGGCCCAGACTGCCAACATGCTCTAGCCCATATTCAAGTTGACATCTCGAGAAAATCCCTCGGAATTACACATTGCGAAATACATGGCCGGCTGTTGGCAACTGTAGAGGCAAAACGGAGCATTGTATTATCTGTTTTAGCCATGGTGGATGGAGATTTAGCAGCAAGCTACTTCGTGCAGAGGCATAGAACGCGGACTGAAGCTCTCATCAACCCTCACGCTCATCTCTTCTCATAGTCGAGTCTATTGCCTCGGCCCAGGTCAAGACCCGCCTCGTCGTTCGCGTACAGTACGACGTAACTGTGGCCTTGCCCACGTCCGCCAATCTCGCCATCTAACTGGCCCATCAGTACGCACCATCGTTGGCGGGCTCCTTTGCCTCTTGTCTGTCAACATCAACAACACTGCTTTGCGGGGCAATTGGATTCATAATCACTGATGAATTTAGCGGCATAACACTACACATCTCAAAAAGATTCCCACTTTAGATTGTTCTGTTTACATCATTTTTGGTCCCTTTTATCCCTCTTCAAGATACCCTCTCTCTCTTGTCCCAATCATCAAGCAATACCAGAGACGCCCGTTCTCTTCGTCCGAGAGAATGACACCATCAATGCTTTTATATTAGGTACTCGGTACCTAGTTACGTGGATTGGTCTACACGCTTGCAAGTTCGTTGTCTTCGACTTAGACTGCGTTCTTGTACTTGTCGTTGTGGATCGAGACAGCTCTGTCTCATAGTCAGCCTTGTACAAACTCACTTCACCATCGTCACGCGATGCAACCGAAAAAACAAAGACCCGGGACAAGGTGTCAACGTACCGACCACTGGGATCCGTCTGTTTGGACCAGGTAGGCGTCCACCGCATAACCGTCGACGCGCAGTGGGGAGGGAAGTGCTCGTCAAACATGGTGCGGTACCAGTACGCCTCCTTGGTGTCGGGAATGTCGTTACCCCATTCCGGCTTGGGGTTCTTCATCATCTCGTCTGTCACGTGTAGCTCGGCGTTGTCCTTGAGCGCATCAATCCATCCGTAGCCTACACCATCCGAGAACTGCTCCTTCTGTCGCCACAGGATCTTGTCCGGGAGGTAGGGCTGAGCGCCGGGCTCGTCGCTGGTGTCGAACGCCTTGCGGATGATGTACTTTTCGATTCTCTCCTTGGTGATCATCTTGTCCTTGGGGTCAACGTTCATCGAGGTCTCGAGGAACTAGTATTTTGGTCAGCCCCGAACGCGCATTCGTCCGTCGTGTCCGGCTATTGACACTTCCAACCATTTTGCCCAACTTACCTTCTTGTCCAGGAACGGAACACGGGCCTCAAGACCCCAGGCCGAGGTCGACTTGTTGGCTCGCAGGCAGTCTGCAAGGTGCAGGTTCTTGACACGGCGGACCGTCTCCTCATGGAAGGCCTCCTTGTTGGGGGCAGCGTGGAAGTACAGGTAGCCGCCAAAGATCTCGTCACTACCCTCTCCGCTGAGAACCATCTTGATACCCATAGCCTTGATCTTGCGAGACAGCAGATACATGGGGGTCGAGGCTCGAATCGTAGTGACATCGTACGTCTCGAGGTGGTAGATGACATCCGAGAGGGCGTTGAGACCGTCCTCAACGGTGAAAGTCATGACGTGGTGCTTGGTACCGAGGAATTTGGCGACCTCAAGAGCGGCAACGTTGTCGGGAGAGCCAGGCAGGCCAATGGAGAAGGAGTTGAGCTGGGGGAGGTAGGTGAGGGTGTCGACATGGTCGTCGTCGTCAATACCCACAAGACCCTCGCCGGTGTCGGCGTTCTCAGTAGGCAAGACGTTGCCGTTGGCCTCGAGGGCCTGCTTCCTGAGTCTCGAGACTTCACGCTGGGCGATAGAGGCGACGAGACTGGAGTCGAGGCCACCGGAGAGGAGGACGCCGAAGGGGACCTCAGCCATGAGGCGCTTGCGGACGGACTTTTCGAGGGCATGGCGGAGGACCTTGTAGTCGACAGGGGCCTGAGGGACCTTGGCGGGGTCCCACCACGAAGGGTTGAAGTAACGAGTCGTCTTGCCGGTCTTGGAGTCGTAGACGTGGCCGGGAGGGAAGGAGACGATCTTGTCGCAAACGGAGTGAAGGCACTTGAGCTCAGAGGCGAAGTAGACGGTGCCAGGCTCCTTGGAGGACCAGCCCTGGTAAAAAGTGGTGATACCAATAGGGTCTCGGGCGGCGATCGTTCGGTCTTGCTTCTTGTCATACAGAACGAAAGAGAACATGCCATCGAGGTGGTTGGGGGCATCAGTATCGAACTCGGTGTACTACGAGGGGGGGTTAGGGAGTGTGAGCTCGGTGTTCCCCCACTCGTTCGCTCGGGAGAGTAGGGGAGGGTAGGGGAGGGAGAGCGACTTACCAGAGGGATGATAACCTCGCAGTCGGAAGTGGTCTTGAAGTGATAGGACTTCTTGAGATGTCTTCGGATCAGGCGATGGTTGTAGATCTCACCATTGACGGCGAGAATGATGGTGTCGTCGGCGTTGGTCAGGGGCTGGGCACCAGACTCTACAAAAACACGGCTGGGTCAATCGATGGGAGGGTGATTCGGGGTGCCAACGATTAGCCACTTACCAACACCGACGATGCTGAGGCGCTCATGGCAGAGGACTGGGGGGGGGGGAAACGTTAGAAAAGCAATGCGCCTGAATCTTCGGGACCAATTGACCTACTGGTGTTGTTGGAAATGACGCTTCCGCCTGTTGATGCGATTCAGCATTTCGGTTATCTCGAACGAGGGGCAACGTCCGACGATGACGAGGTTCGTTCACTTACTCCAATCGGGGCCACGGTGCCGAATTCTGCGACAGTCGAGTCAATGACAGGAATTACTTATCAATTGATCAAGGGGATACACATACTGCTTGGCGAGCCGAAGAGCGGTCGGCTTGAACTTTTGGACGTCGGGGTGACTAGATTCACGCGACAAGAATCAGCATTCTGGTTATGAGCCATGAGGGCATCCGATGGCGGGGTTCGCGCGAGATTGCCCCTCCTTCCATTAAGGAAAAAAAAAAAAAAACTCCGACGTCGTTTTCCCACGCGCAACGAGTCACAGACAAGGAAAAAAAAAACAGGAACTGCATGGTTTGGTTGCAAGGATTGGTTGGGCCTACCGATGACAAGCGAAGATGCCACACATGATTGCGGTTGCAGAATCGCGCACGCTCGAGAGGCAACAAGAGGAGGAGGAGTTGTTAGATGAAATTTGGGGGAGGGGAGGGAGAGAATGAACCAGAGGCCAGAAAATGGGAAGGGAAAGATAAAGTACAAGTAATAATGGAGACAAGACGCGGAATAGACGAATTGATTGAAACCTACCAAAGTGGAGGAGGAGTCACACATGCTCGAAAAAAATCAAACTCCACTCACTAGGTCCCCTAGTTACCCGTTCAATGGTGGTTGAACAAGAGTGTGGGAGCCCGGCAGCCGGGCAGAAAAAAAGGAAAGAAAAAGCAACTTTTGTTACATTACATGGAGTAGAGACATACATGAGTACATAGGTGTAGTCATGGTTGCTGAGTTTTTTTTTTTTCTTCGTTGGTATCCACCAAAACATCATCTTCCCAGGGCGCACGGAGTATTACTTAGGTACCTACCTACCTACATATAGATGCGGATACCGGATCTCGCAAAAGTTGGTCCGAATAATTACATATTGATACTGGGCATATACCCAATTCTATTAGCCGCGATTTGCCGCCTCATTGATTCAGCTCCATTCATGTCTCCAGTGTTTCTGTCTCTTCCCCCCCTCCCCATCATGTCGTCAAGTGGGCTCCCACCTACTGATGGGGGTTTGGTTCGTGTGACTCTCTGATGGCCGACTTCGGCTCGTAATTCTGCCATCTTGATTGGGCGACCCAACACATTTCCCAAGATGCCATGGCTTGGATACCTAGGTAGGTACGGAGCACTCTACAACCAAGCAGGACCCTTGAATGGTTACTCCATTGGGTCTAGGTAACCAATTGAACCCCCAACCCAAAGATAGCTTGTTGTCTCGTGCCTGGTTTCTACTTCGTAATTGTCACATACTGTACTCCGTACAACGGCCGTTGTAGTCGTTGGGGAGGAGGCCATCCACCAATAGCAAAGAGTTCACTATCTTGCTCATCCACGACATAACTAATATCGACTTCCCATGGTGACTCAAACGACGATAACAACGGGCTTCCAGATGTGGTCTAGTAACAACACTGACGTCTAGGTATCAGAGACGGCGGCTGAGTGGGCCTGGGGTCAGGATAGGTACCTACCTAGGTAGGTCCCTTGGAAACTTGATCCATCAACAAGATGGGAACTTGGGTGGTACGAATTAAGGACTCCAAGTAACCTCTATCCTCTATTCATCTATTCACGATACCTAGACACACATCAAATGAAATACTTCCGAAATGACCCTCCGCTAAAACCACCAGATCGCCTTCATTCTATCCGTATCCATCCACATCTTGACAGTCTCGGCTGCCTTCATGAAAACGATCGACCAAGCTTAAGCGTGTTTCCCACATTCAATAGCACAACCTTGAACACAAAGCGGACGAGGTTGTCCCCTGATTCCATGGATAGACCCCAAGCAGCAAAGCGGCTCAAATAAGCGACGGTGTCAGTGACTCCAGCCCTTCAAGAATCCTGAGGACCGGCAACCGTGCTGGACAACCTTCTTCATCGGTTGCGCCGGGGACGCAACCGTGGCAATGGGGGTTCCTGCGGCTCGGGGGTCGGCGCCCGTTGTTTCCTGTGGTTGCCTTCGATTTCGCGCTTGGTTGGAGTCGGTCGTCCTTGAGCGGCGAGCGTGGGAGTCCTGGTCATGGCCGGCAAAACTTGGAGTGGAAGAGGCGGGACCTGCGTCGCCTCGCTGCTCAAGCCCCGTCCTTCAAAGAGTTTGATGAGCATTTGTGCAGCAGAAGCACGCTGCGTCGGGTCCCCCGTACCCATTTCTCGAAAAGATTAGACCTGGCTGTCACCACTCTTCAACTCAATGCTCTTGTAGAGCTCCTCGGCCCGAGTCAAAGTCCCCCTTTCTTCACGGAACCCTTGTACATCTAGAGTCCACAACATCGTGACGAAAAGAGACCATACGTCAGCCTTACACGTCTGCTCGTTCCTGTAGTAGAACTCAGGTGCCATGTAAGACTTCGTCCCTGAGTGGGTGATTGCAGCGTCTTGGTGGTTGCAAAGACCGAAATCCCCGAGCTGGAAGTGATAACCGGCACTTCGAGTCTCGTACAAGATATTGCCAGGTTTGACATCCCGATGGATGATGTTCTTTGTGGCGAGGAAATCAAGGGCCTGGAGTATGTGATGAAGCGCAGCCTCAGCGACGACCGGAAGCTGAATCGAAGAGTTCCCTTCAATCAACGAGTCCAGCGCCCCTTCCTTGAGCTTCATGAAAATGTCCATTCCGTTTCCTTCCCAGCCATTCGAGCCGATATACTCCACGATGTGGTCCTATGCACCACGATGTTAGTCGGCCGTAATCTAGCAGAAGGGTAGGCAGCCTATCACTCACATGGCGGATGGAAGAGAGCATTTTCACTTCACGCATGATCCTGTCGCGTTCTTCGGGGCCGCCCCCAGAACTACGCACTTGCTTGACAGCCATGAACTCGCCAGTGTCCAAGTTAACTGCACGAAATACAGTTCCAAACGCCCCAAACCCGATCTGCGGACCCATGCGGTATCTTACTTTCAGAGTTTTGACGCCCTGAATAAGAATTTGAGTCGCTGGCTGGGTTAACGGCGCTGGCGCAGTACTGTTTCCAACCATAGTTTGCTCGAAGCGGGGATTGATCTTGAGGTTGAGCGCGTGTCTGTTCTCAACAATCCCATTGGATTGACACCAAGCCAGCTGGAACTTGACAGAGCCCGTGGAGCCCAAGTGGATAATTGTGTTGACTTCAGGTTGCAGGACGACTTTGCGAAGTCTTCCATGCTCGAAGAGTTCGACATCGTTACCAAATACCCGGGTGGTGCCGGTTTGGGATCTGTCATGAAACATGACGAATCCTGTGCTCGGATTGACCTCGAAAGAACATTGAATCCGAGAAATGCCAGCATAAGGGACCACGATGTCACCAGTTCGCCCCATGGTTGCTAAAGTTGTGAAGCCATCTTCCAGCGAGCGGGTATGGCCGACGTTGATACCGTTTCGATAGAATCCGGGCTGGTAGAAGACAAGATGTCTGTTTTCCGGGCGTTCGGTTACCTGTCTAGCTTCTGGGGTCAAGGGGATGAGGGAGAATACGACACACGGGTCAGGAGGCCGCATCTTCTTTTCGACAGGATGTGGTTCGCCCATGCTGACGAGATATGGCGTTTTAGTGGTTAGAGTCGTTGGCCAGATGAAGGAGTCGAGTGTACTTCATGTAGGTAGAGGCGAGAGCAAGACTGTAGAAGAGCGGGAAGGAGTAAGGGGGCGGGAAAACAGATCAGAGAAGATGAGTGTATAAGTCTGGAAAGAAGAGAGGGCAAGGCTAGGAAGAACTGGGATCGACCTAAAGTCAAGAAATCAGACCGCAAGATCAGAACATATGGACAAGGCAGGACAAAGAACAAAGAAGTAGACACAAAACAAAAGTCAGGATTCCTTTTGAAAGTAGTAGTAACCTTGCCCATCTAGAAACACGCCAGTACGCCATGGCCACCTAAGTCGTCAAAGAGAGAGCATCACTGGAAGGGCGCCGGCGCACTTCTTTGTAGAGAGAGGAGAGTGTGAAGTCTGAAGGCTGGCTCTATATCCAATCGAATGATACAGCGCTTACGCATAGGCAGCTACCACCCCGGGCTCCGCATGCTCGAACAAAGCCCCAGCCAGCGTGGCTGGCGAGCGGCCGGTGCCTAGCCTTTCAACAGGTTGTCCAGGCTACCCATGACCGGCCTACGTACGCCAAAGAAGGGCGATGGTGATTCATCAGCTGGACGCTGACAACCGATTTGAGCTGAAAGAAGTCTTCAAGACTTTGAAAGACTAGAAAGTTCTTGACCAGAGCAAAAAGAGATGTCGAACCTCCTTTCAACCGCGCCTCAGCCTCTGGGCATGGACGTACAGTCACTCTTTGTTGCTACCGACCTGGTAGGTATCAAGGTACTTTGGAGACGGGATGGGCCTGTGACAGCATTCAGCTTTACTCCTAGCCATGGTCGATCCTTGCTTCTCTCTCCCTTCTCAACTTCCTTTGTCTCTAGTATCTCACCTTCTATTCTACTTATATTCTCGCTTACCTCGAGCTTTCCCCCCTTTTCCCTATTCCTCATCTTACTCAAGCCACTCATCATAGCACGCACGACCAAGAACAGTATGACGGAAAGGCGCCGCATAGCCACGGGCGCTTGCACAGCTGCCGTTCAGGATCAACAAGTGGTTCAGCCTGAGCACCACGAATCTTTGCCCTCGCCCAGAAACGAAGATTCTGGGTCGCCATATGAATCGAAGTCTACTCAGAGCTCCGATTCGCCTCTGCTTGATGCGCAACACCTGCTGAGTCTGAAAGATCGCCTGAAAGCAGAACGTGAAGCCTCAACTCCCCGTTGCCAATTCAGAGACCAAACGATCGACATGTTGAAGGAGTGGTACCCGTCAGGCGGAGGATCTGCGTCTAGATTGCTTTGGGAGAAGCGGGCCAGAGAAGCGCTCCAGGTTGAGTGGCTCCAGCAGGGTATCTGGAAGGAGGATTGGGATAAGGATAACCTGACCGCCGAGCACTGGAAGCATGAAGAACCGCCCGAGAGTCATACTGAAAACGAGCGGGAGATGTTGGCAACGAGTACCGGTCACGAGGCGCAGAAAGCCAGTGATTACCGACTCCGACAAAGAGAAGCGTCCCGTCCAATCGAGCAGTTCCTCCACCAGGTGAAGCGAGCACGCGAAGAGATTGATGTCAAGATCGGATTTTCTTCCATTCATGAAACTCCCGACATCAACACGAGGGCGTACGTGCAAGTGCGGGGAGCATGGCAGCGCAGAGGAATATGGGACGACAGATGGGGTTTACTTCCCGGGTCGATGTGGAAACACGAGCCGCCTCTGCGAGAGTTGCTTCATGAGGCTGGCGTCCCCGACTCAACTGAGAATCACCAGTCAGAACGGAACACCTCGAGGTCAGAATCAGATTCCAGCGACGGATACCATCCACCGGGCACGTTCCGTTGGGGTCGTTTTCAGAACGCTCTCCGTGTGCCCAAGACATTCGACCCGGAAAGGGACACAGCGATCTGGGAACCAATACCACCAGAGGACAATGACAACCCCCCCTCTACTACAGCCGACCGGGCTTCGGGATCAGAATCAGATTTCAGCGACGGATACCATCCAAGGGGCACATTCCGTATAGATCATCTTCAGAACGCCCGCCCCGTGCCCAAGACAATCATGACGGACGGCAGAAAGGAAAAATTCAACTTGAATAGGCACACAGTGTACTGGGAACCAATACCACCAGAGTGATAACCCCCCCTCTACTACAGCCGACCGGGCTTCAGGACGCCAGCTGGGCGAGGGAAACCCACCCACTCCTAGGACGGCCCAGGGACGCCAGCAGAGCAATGATGGCCCGCAGCCCTCTTCAACAAGGGCCCCAGGACGCCCCCGGACTCGGAGCATGACGGCTCGCCGTGCGCCGCTGAGAAGGGAGAGGGTTGGCAGAGGCACCAGCAGAAGGTCGGCGGTGAACAGGGCCCATGCTTCCTCTCCTTCGCCCAGCGGTTCAGACGTTGACGGCGAGGAGTCAGACGGTGACAACGGGGGGTCGTCCCGTGCCCCGAAGCGACAGAATCCAACTGGCGCCCGGTCTCAGCAAAAAAGGAAACGAGTCAGGTTCGCTGATAAGTGAGCTGGAGGATCAGGTCCTTGCAAGGTTGATTGGGGTTGTTATGTTGATGGTTTCTTTTTGTTGATGGTCTGTCGCGTTGATGGTCTTTTTATGTTAGTGGCCTTTTCCGTTAGTGGTCTTTTCTGTTAGTGGTCTTTTCATGCCGATGATTTTCTTTGTCCCTTATCTAAGAGCTAGGTTCAGTAGGTTTGTCAAGTTTGTCAAGTTTGTATAGAATTGTTGGCCGTGGTATTCCGTTGATGCATCGTCCAATACGCCGTGAACCCCTGCAGACAACCAAAGTCACTTGTCAACGATTGGGCGAATACCCTCAACTCCCGTATGTTAATGATCTCGAGCAACGGAGGTTGAGTCGACAATGGCCAAGGAGAAATGAAACGTCGTCCGAGGCCCTTTTACACGGACTGGCTGGCAGTCAACCCAAAGTCGGATAGGAAAGGTAGAGATAAAGATTCAGAGGCATCTATAGCAACCCGACGCCTCGCTTTCGGATAAGTCGGCGCATACAAAGATCCATCCCTTCCTCCACGCCTTCTTTCTCGGCCCAACATGCGAAACCATGCCGTGACGTTGCGGTTGACGTTTGTTATGTCGGCCTGCTAGACTAGTTCACGCGATTCCGTTTCATGATTGGAAATGCAGCGATCCCCCACGCGCCTAGACATCCACTCGCTCTCGGCCCGCGTCATATCAAGTAGTAGTAAATTTTCCGCCCTGGTATTCTCCCAAAAACGCCATATCCTCAGGTCAATAACAAAGAAAAAAGTGTATAAAACAGTCCTTTCAAAACCTCATGCCGATCCACGCCGAGGCGGCTTCTCCGTTAAGGCGAGGGGTTGTCGCGGACCAAGCGACGAATCCGCTTCTCATACTCATTGCGGTCCCTCTTGAAAAGGTTGTACGCCTCCGCCTGAGCGGGAGAATCGGGGTTCGGGTCGTTAAGAAGGTCCTGAATGCCTAGCAAAATCTGCTTCACGGTGATGGCGGGTTTCCAGGCCTCCTCCTCGTTCAAGATCGACAGACACACCGTGCCGGATGGGTACACGTTGGGATGGAATAGCGGGGGGACGAATTTGCCTGGGAAATCCATGTCAGCGTCGAAGTTCTTGTCGTTAGTAGTATGGCGATGCCTTTGCAGTTCGTCACTAACATTTCGGGGGCTTTGTAGGATACTCTATCAATGTCGCGTGAGGTTAGCATCTGTCAGACATCCAGAGACTCGCGGGCACATACCGTCAGGGAAAGCGATCGTCAGCTTGAACAGACCGCCCGACCAGATCGTGTTCTCCTTCCCGGGAATTCCGCATTCCCAGTTCTTCACATCGAGGACACCCTCCTTGGTACGCGCAGGCTTCGCATAGAACCCAAAGGGGTGGTCCTTCCGCCACTGCTTCCTATCCTGATCTTAGCCTGACTCGTTGCTCAAGTCCTCGTGGGGGCAAAAAACCATACCTCTCCTCGAGGAGTCGGGTCTGGCACAGAGCCATGGCTTCGTAGAGCGCGGCGACTGGTGAGCGGATTCCTGGGAAACGAGGAGTGACGATATCGGATCGGCTCGAATAATGAGGGGTGTTGGGCGCGACTCGAGACGAAGAAAGTAATGAAGGCGAAAGCCTCAAGAGAGATTATCGGCGTTGCGCGAGGGATGGAGTGAGCGATGGGGTGAGCGATGCTGCAGAGGGAGAGGTGGGGGTAGGTGGTGTGAAGGAAAAGTGATTTGCAAGGCGGAAAATGGCCCCCAAGAAAAGAAGAGGATAGAAATGGGAGCCTGATGCGTTTGCGTGCGCTATAGAATTCACGACAAGTCCGACTTGGTCTGAAGTGAATGATTCGATCCCACTGGCTGAAGGTGATCTGTTGGTTCGGCGAAAAGTGGTGCCAGTGCCAGCCTGGTGAGCGGTACTTAGGTAATTTGGAGCGGGAGGTATCTCGGTCGGTGTGGGCGGCTACCAAGGATTTTGCCAGGTACCTACTATTACCTTATATCAACAACTACCTAAATACTCTATCAGTGGAATATTGGATCCCGACTAACTTGTGAAAAGATAATATAACGTCTTGAAAATTATTCAACTCATTCCTATATTCCATTTCCTTGTCAACATGCTGACTTATCAAGTTCCAGTCACAAAACCCGGCCACCCATGACTGGGTAACTTAGGTACCTAGGTAACATCCCGTGCAAGCCAACAGCTGAACCTCCGGGCACTCCTAGGATCTCATTGCCTGTACCCCGCCATTTCAGGGCAGTGCTATTTTCCATGGCGGGGTGACTTGGTATACCTAGGTAGGTACAGTACCTGCCCGCCTTAACCGAGTGGGAGGCACCAAGGTACCTTCCTGTATCCCATCGCCTCGGCATTGGGACGGAGGAGCTTGTTGGAGCAGGGGCACTTACTAAACTAGCACCTACCTACCTAGGTACTTGGTAGTCTCATTCTTTTCGTTTCCACAAGCTCACACCTTCGCCCATACCTACATACTTATCTCTATATCTTTACGCAACAGGTGCCAGCAATACATCTGACGCGGCGGCCTACACGTCAGAAGCTATCAATCACCGTGTTTCCCTCCGACTCACCCATTCTGACATCTCCACCGACTTCTTGCCCAAGAGGTGAAAGCAAATTACGTGCAGGGTTCTGAGGACGTAGGTTGGTGAATTTCACAACAGTCACATCATGGACGCATCCAAGGACGCTGCAGGAGGCACTAAAAAGGAGGACGTTGAAGACGTCCTCAAGCAAGAGGCAGGAGTGGTGAAGGATGAGGTGAAGCCCTCAGAAAACGAGGTTCCAGCTGCTGTGGTCACCGCCTCTACGTCATCTGATGTTCCAGCCGCGGCCGACCCTCCGGTTCCTGCTCCCAAAGATGCGATTCCCTCGCCGCCTGTCAGCATACCCGCCGATGCGCCAGCAGATGGCCCTGCTCCCCCGGTTGCTGTCGTGGCCGCTACCGATGCAGCTGTCGTGACCGCGTCTGCGGCTCTTCAACAAGCTGCCCAAGAGGGTACTCAAGCCGATACTCGAGACGACGCCCAGCAGCCTTCTCAAGAGGATTCTCAAGGGGATGTTCAGCAGGTCACCGAAGAGGCCACCCCAAAGGCCACCCAGGACCCCGCTCAAGAGGCCACTGAAGAGCTTTCTCAGAAGCCCACTCCGGAGGCCACCCGGGAAGCCGCTCAGGAAGCCACTCAAGAGGCCAAACCAGCAACCACTACGGAACCTATTCCAGTATTTGCCCAAAAGCCCAGTCAAGAGGCTACCCAAGAAGCCACTCCAGAGGCCACTCCAGAGCCTATCTCAGTGGTTACACAAAAGCCGAGTCAAGAGGCTACCCAAGAGGCTACTCCAGAGCCCACTCAACAGTCTGCTACAGAGGTTGCCCAAACACCTGCCCAAACGCCTGCTGAACAGGCCACTGCGGAGATTACTCCAACGCCTATTCCTGTGGTTGCCCAAAAGCCTAGCCAGGAAGCCACCCATGAGACCACTCCAGAGGTTGTTCCAGAGCCTCCTCAAGAGACTGCTCAAGAACCTACCCAAGAAGCTACTCGAAAGGGTCCCGAAGAGTCTGCCCAAGAGGCTGTTCCCGCTACTGCCGCTGCCCTTCCCCCTCCGCCCATCTCAGCACCTGTTCCCGCTCCCACCGTCATCGAGACAACAACGGTGCTGGACGACTTTGAAGATGTGTCAGACCCTGATGAGGATGACCTAGATGATTTGGACGGTATGTCAGTGATCAAGACACTTACTTGACTTTCCAACACACAAGATGGCGGCCATTGGCTGATACGTATTCTAGACATGCTTGACGACTTCTCGGCTGTCAAGCCAGACGCCAAAGAACCTGCCGGCCCTTCTGGCCCCGTCAAGCCAGAGCCTTCAAAGGAGGCCGAGTCTGGGAAGCAACCAAGCGTTGAGGACTCTTTCTCGGAAGAAGAGTTTGCCAAACAACTCCAAGCTGGTATGGCTGACTTGCTTGGTGAGCTCGACAAGTCTGTAAGTGGAAAAGAAAACCAAGACTATCACGATCGAGAGTTGAACTAATTTGTCTCCAGCCGGATATGCAGGCGCAGTTCGAAGACATCTTCAAGCACATCGCTGCAGCCGAAAGCGCAGCCGATACCGCCCCCCCTCCGAGCAGCTCAACCGAGCCTGCCCCGCCGCCGCCCCCAGCGGAAGACGCGTCCTTCCAGGAGACCATCCGTCGCACCATGGAACGGATGCAGACCTCGGGTGACCAAGCAACCGCCGCGGCAGCCGAGGGAGGCGCCGATGACTTCATGTCTGAAATGCTCAAGCAGCTCTCATCGGGCGACCTAGGTGGCATCGGTGGTGAGGGCAGCGAGGAGGAGTTTTCCAAAATGCTCATGGGCATGATGGAGCAGCTCACTAACAAGGAGATTCTCTACGAGCCTATGAAGGAACTTGACGACAAGTTCCCTGCATGGCTCGCTAAGAACCGCAACGCGACGCCCAAGGAGGATTTGAAACGATACGAGGAACAGCAGACCGTTGTACGAGAGATCGTATCCAAGTTCGAGGAGAAGACGTATTCCGACTCAAACGCAGCGGATCGCGAGTTTATTGTTGACAGGATGCAAAGGGTTTGTCCATTATATTATTCCTTTCCCTGTGAGACCTTGACCGCTAACGCGACCCTCAGATGCAAGCAGCTGGTTCACCACCCTCGGATCTTGTGGGAGATATGAACTCCGCTCAGGAAGCTCTCAACCCATCGGATGAAGCCTGTAACCCCCAGTAAATACAGTGTCCGGATACTTCCAGCCGAACACGCTTATATACCCTTTCCCAAACAAAACATGAACCGTACTCTGACAATCATCGTCTCCCACAATGGTATCCCCCAAACTCCAGTCCAACAAATGTCGTGTCTCCAACTCCTGTATAAAATCACAAAACAATCCGCTGCTCTTCATAACGGTATCTCGTCGCATTCCATAGAGATATCCATTTGATCTGAGGCGGAGGCATCTTGTTGGCCGCTTTGCTGGTGTTGCTCTTGTGCAATGAGCTCAGCAAATACCTCGTCGTAGTCGTCGTCCGAAAGTGACGGCGAAGGTGGCCTTTGTGGCGAAGGTGCTTGCTCATCGATGTAGGACGCTATCATGGCTTCGAGCTGCTGATCTTCATCCATCATCATGTCATCTTCCCCCATTGAATAGGCCTGATCCTGCTGAAAGGCCATGGCGTCCTCAATGTCGGCTTCCGAGAACTCTGGAGCATCGTGAGACAATTGCCCTCTATTTTCGAGCCAGCTCTTTTTTAGGAACTGTTTTGACGATTAGAATGGGACAATCGAGCGATGCGGCGCGGGGCTGGAAGCCTTACTTGTCCCTCGATATCTCTGCGCTGCCATGCCTTGTCCTCGCTCTTTTGGCGGACGTTCTGGAGGAAGAGCTTCCGTCTACCGTCCTGGATATCTTCGCGTTTTCGCAACACGGGGTTCGGGCGAGTTGGGCGTGAGGCAAACTTGAATTTTGGTGGCTGTATCGGTGACGACTGGATCTGCCTCGCGTAGGTGTCGATAGGAGATGTAGGACGAATGGGCGAGGACGAGAGAGGCGAGGGGGCGGTTGGTCGGTGGTCCCAGGCACCTGAAAAGATGGGGGCTGGAGCAAAGGACATCATCTTTTCGTCTGAATAGGTGTGACTGTTCTGCTGCATAGACTTGTAGTTGTTGTCAATGTTGGGGTGTTGATGGGGGAGAGGAAGTCGAGATGAAAGACGAGTTGCGCATGCGAAGTATGTATAATGGGGGATGGGGGGTTGGTTCGTGTAAAGCGAAACGCGGTCCACGCGAGTCGCGCTGTCACGTGCAAGCCACCACGTAATGGAATCCGAACGCGACACCCCCGCCAGTTCCGGGGGCGACTTACATAATCACCGCTGAGTACTTTTTTTTGGTGGGCTCCGAATATCGCACCCGGCCCCAGCCGAATTGGCCTGGACGGACGGAGCTGGATCGGTGAATCGGCACACCGAGCAAAAAACTGTCGACCCGTTGACGACATGACCTGAGGCCGACCATTTGTTACGGACGACAATTTCCTTGATTGATATTTCGCAGTCTTTCTGCTGTCTTAGAATGAAGACGTTTGATCCCGCCAACACTCTTTCACGCTGCTGAGTGCTCGCCGGTCCCAGATGAACGTCTTTTCCGTCCCGGGCTTTGCGACCCGCCGCATCGCCGCCCAGCCATGGACATGCTCGACTTGTCGGAGCCAATTGGTTCGCGGTAAGCCCTTCCGACACGTCGGTTCTAGAGGCTTCGCTTCTGGGGGAGGCTCACGAGCAGGCAATGGCCGGAGACGAGGGCCCGGCCGGGTTGTGCTGTACGCCTCGGCCGGAACTGCGACGATAGGCGCCACTACGCTCGCCTTTACCGACGATATCAAGAACGGATATGAGGCGGCTGAGAGGACGGGGAGGGTAGCAGCCGCCCTCGCCATTTGTATCAACGAGTACGTGAGCCAATTGATGTCGACGCAATTGGGCAAGGGGTGTTCTTGAGCTGACGAACTGGGCAGTTATCGCACAACGCTCAACGCCAGAGCGACTATTGAAGACGCGGACGAGCAAAACAAGGTGCTGAACGCATGCCACAAACGATGCGCCGAGCGGACCCTAGTCGTCCTAGAGAAGAACGGCGGTATATTTATCAAACTTGGCCAGCACCTGGTACCGCCCCATGCCCTTTGTGCCTCAATGGCTCAGGCTCCAGGCTAACGACATCGACGTAGAGCGCCATGAACTACCTGTTACCACCTGAATGGACCACGACATTCATCCCTCTGCAGGACAAATGTCCCGTTTCTTCCTTCGAGTCCATCGAGACCATGTTCCGCAGCGATACTGGGGAGGATCTCTGGGAATACTTCTCCGAGTTCTCGTCCGAGCCCATCGGCGCTGCATCCCTCGCACAAGTACACCTGGCAACCATCAAGGAGTCCGGACGAAAGGTTGCCGTGAAAGTCCAGCACCCGGAACTCGAGGCTTGGGCCCCGTTAGACCTCGCGCTTACTCGATACACATTCTCAACCCTGAAGCGGTTCTTCCCGGAGTACGACTTGGAGTGGCTCTCGTCCGAGATGGACGTCTCCCTCCCGAAGGAGCTGGACTTTCAGGAAGAGGCCGAGAATGCGCGCCGTATGGGGGAGCATTTCGCGAGAATCCCCCAACTACCCCTCGTCATCCCTGAAGTCATCTGGGCCAAGAAGCGCATCCTCGTTATGGCCTGCGAGTCGGGCCGTAGACTTGACGACCTCGAGTTCCTCGACAGCAATGGGATCGACCGGGACGAGGTTTCGGCTACGCTTGCGCGCATCTTCAACGAGATGATCTTTGGCAACGGCGCCCCTCTGCACTGCGATCCGCACGGTGGAAACATCGCCATCCGCAAGAACACGTCGCGCCGGTCGCTCGGGCGGGGTCCCAACTTTGACGTAATTCTCTACGACCACGGGTTGTACCGAGACATCCCCCTCCCGCTCCGTCGGTCCTACGCCAAGATGTGGCTCGCGGTCATCGACGGCGACATGGACCGCATGAAGAAGTACGCCCACGAAGTCGCCGGCATTGACGACAAGGACTTCCCCCTCTTCGCCTCGGCCATCACGGGCCGCGACTACAGCATTGTCAGCCAGTCCGGCTCCATCCTCCAGACCCGCACGGCCGACGAGGAGAAGACGATGAGCGGCGCTCTCCAGGAGGGCCTCATCGTAGACCTCGTTCAGCTCCTCAGCCGCGTGCCGCGCATCATCCTCCTGATCCTCAAGACGAACGACCTGACGCGCAGCCTAGACGAGAACCTGCAGACGCGGCAGGGCCCGATCCGGAGCTTCATGATCCTGGCGCGGTACTGCACCCGCACCGTCTTCCACGAGCAACTCGAGGCGATCCGCGCGCGAGGGTCGGTGCTATGGCCGCCCAATGCGCTGAGGGTGCTCACCGCGTGGGTGGGCTTCATGCGGGTAGAGGTCAAGCTGGAGGCGTTTGAGATGTGGTTATTCGTCAAGAGGATGCTGGGTCTACGGGGGGTTGAGTTTTCTGGTGCGGTGTTGTGAGGGAAAACTGATGATACTTGGGGTATAGAAGATACATAAACCGCATAGAATTGTATATACTAATCCGGTAGAGGAGGGGGAGAGGGAGGATGGGCAGAGCAAAAAATACATCTCCGAGTTTCACAACATTCTATTGACGATACGTTGCAAAGTGCCCTCGTCTTTGTCTTGTATCTGTTTCGTGCGTCCTCGTAGTCTCAAGTTCAAAAGTCTCTCCATCAGAGACTAGCTGGAATAAGTCCATACACCTAACGCCATAACTACCCACCTAGCTACACGAAATCTACGAGGCCAGGATCCTTTCTGAGGAACAATGGCTTTAGGAACTACAAGCTCCTCTGCGATTACCAACCTCTTCCAACCAAATCCATGTTGTCTGATAGGACAGAGTCCTTCTCCGTGCATTTTGCCGTTATCTCACAGGCCAGCCACTGTAGACCAATGCTGACTTAACCAAGCGCAAGGAAAACGCCCGCCAATCAGGCTCCGCTTT
Source organism: Fusarium robinianum (assembly GCA_013623725.1). Classification (NCBI taxonomy): domain Eukaryota; kingdom Fungi; phylum Ascomycota; class Sordariomycetes; order Hypocreales; family Nectriaceae; genus Fusarium; species Fusarium robinianum. Next base: position 54,262 of record JABFFI010000215.1, on the reverse strand, counting down.
CGGCACATTCACATGCAAATCCGCACCAGGTCCCCACGACATCCACACAGCATCAACATCAATTGAGATGGTCACCACTCAACAAATCCCGCACTCTCGAGCCGTCACGGATGGTTAGTCGATCCTGCCCCCAGTCCTGAGCATGAAGACTAGGGAAAATCCCTTCACTGGTTCCGTGGTCTAGCTGGTTATGGCATCTCGTTAACACCGAGAAGGTCCCCGGTTCGAGCCCGGGCGGAATCACATTTTTGCGGCCCCTCGTAAATACATACCCGCGCCAGAAGCCTAGAACCATGTCAACACCATTGGGCTCACTTCTCTCTTTTTCACTTTTTCACTCCACCACAACACCGCACCACATGAGCTGGATACGCCTTGCTCGTCTCACATCAAAGTGCAGTAGCTTCGGTTCCGTGGTCTAGTTGGTCATGGCATCTCGTTAACACCGAGAAGGTCCCCGGTTCGAGCCCGGGCGGAATCACTCTTTTTGCGTCTCAACTCCAGTTATAGGATCTTTGGCCTCCTATGAATTTCTTTTTGTCACGTAGAGGTTGCTGTTGTTTCAGCTTCCCGATATGTGAGTTGTGAGTTGACATGGACGGGTATGGTTGAGTGTTGTGGGTTATGGGGTTAGTTAGTTCTAAACTTGACAACTTCGTTGACAACTAGTTTTGACATCAGTCCAACTACCAATCCACGGAGAAAAATGTTATGAGAGGCAAGGAATAGTAATCTTAATGCTCTATTGACTTTCGAAATTGCTTGATGCTTTCATCATTGTGGCTTAATCCCCAACTCCATGCTCAAAACCCTTATACCTAAATCGCGAGTCTATTGCTCGTCTTTCCCCTTCCTATAGAACCCAAAACTCCATCCAGCCAATGCCCTTTAGGCAAACGTTCCACGACCAAGGAGCCCCCCAACAACTCCGATCCTCCTCTCGGCACCCTTGACCTTCTTCTCCTCCCTCCTCCTTTCGTTCTCCTGCAATTTGGCCCTTCGCTCACTGTCTCGCGCAAAGGCATTGATGCCGCTCTTCTTTCCTGCCGTCTTCTTGATCTTTGTCTCCTCGCCGAATCCGCTCGCGGGTGTCGACACTCCAGAGCTAGATGCGGATGAGGGTGTTGACGTACCCGACATGAGCGAGTTGGTCGTCGCGCGGCGAAGGAGCGCTGGAACCTTGAAGGTGGACGTTGAAGCAGCTGCGAAGGCGAGGCGGGTGGTGCCGGTGGAAGATGAGTTGTTGCGCTTCAGGGTGATACGGTCAACGACCGCGACCCGGCCTCGGCGTGGGTTCGCGTTATTCTCCTTATCGCTACGAGGGGAAGAGGGGCGCTCCTCGTCCTCGCTGTCAGATCCGACTTCAGTCGCTGGCACAACCGAGCCATGCGGCTCTTCCAGTAGGTTAGACAGCGTCTGGCGGACTTCGCCAATGTTGGAAGGTTTCTTGCCCTCCTTCGTCCTACGCAGGTGGGCTAGTGGTCTGTTGTCTTCGGCCGAATCCATGGGCTTCCGGGCCTGGGTATCAGGTACCGTCTGCTGCTGGGCGGTGTCCTCCTCCTGAGATTGAGACTGTTGGGATGACTCGTGTTGCTCATCAATGGCATCCAGGAAATCCATCTCGTCATCACTGCCTCGGTCCTCAATAGTGCGCAGGAACGCCTGGTTACCGGGGTTCTCAGCGATCTTTTTGACTCGCTCGTCGGCAAAGAGAGCCTTCTGCATCTTGGCAAACTGGCGCCGCTTCATGCGACGGCGGGCCTCGCCATCGTCATCCGAGTCATCCAGATCGTAGTTGCCGCCACGCTTGCGACGAAGCATACCCGTCGTGATGTCCTTGAAGAGTTTCTCGACCTGCTTCTCGTCCTCAGCTCGTTCCCGGTCACTATACAGAGTTAGTACAGAGCATAATACAAGCATCAGAGTTTACACTTACGCATAGAAGGCTGCGAGCTTTGCCTCGTCGACTTCGTTCCCGGCGGCATCATCAATGATCTCCTTGAGCGACGCGATAGACTCATTATCGCTGTCCTCTCCATCCACACCACCCAGACCAGCGTACTCGTCCTCAGACTCCTCGGCTTGCTCCTGCACCATGTCCTTGGCCTTGCTCTTCTTGCGGTCAAAGTCTTCCTGGGCCTGTCGCTTCTTCTCCTTCTTCGCACCCTCCTTCAAAATGTCCAAGGCTGTCTTGGTTGGCTCAACGCTCGCAGGCTCAGGGGTCTCTTCGATAATCGCAGGTGTCTCCATTCGCCGTCGGAGGCGGCCTCGACGAACCAGGGGCGATTCATTACCAGCGCCATCATTCTGGTCAATCATGACAGTCTCAACTGTCGAGATGGGGGGCTCCACGAATCTGTTCTTGAGAGGGGTGTGGTGCTGGATGCCACCGTCTTGGGAGAGCTCAATCATGTCCGAGAGCTGGGTGCTCTCCTCTCGAAGAAGGCTGTCCAGGCCATGCATCTGAGACTGCGAAAAGTTGAGCTGGATACCTTGGGTGGCCCTTTGAGTTTCCTCCCTCTGGCTATCCATGATCATATCCTCCATAGGCTCATCCATGGTGGCCGAGAAGTTCGAGTCGGGAAAGTTGTCAAAGTCAGGCATCATAGACTGTGTCGGGCCAGTAGCCGAGTCCACTTGGCTATCATCCATGGTTCCAGCGAAGATTTGAGTGAGGCCAAGACCCGCAGGGCCTTGCACAGGTAGACCGGGGATGAAGGTCTTCTTGGCTGATCGTAGGACTGAGGTTGGCACGGCAGGAGATTGGGTGTTGGGGACTATTGGCGACGTGTGCGGTACAGTCTTCGGCTTCGGAGTCGCATCGACATTCTCGTCTTCGTCATCAGAATCGATGACAAGAGGCTTCCGCGGTCGCCGCTTGTGCAGAACTGGGAGCACGTCGATGTCGTCCTCAATATCTTGGCTGTTCGCGACGCCGCCATCCTCGGCATCTTCAGCCGACACTTCAGACTCCGCGTCCTCCGCCTCAGCCTCAAACATAGGGTTAGCATCCCCCTCCTCATCTTCATCCTCTTCGTCTTCGTCTTCAGAGCCAGACAGCTCGATGGCGGATGCCTCGCCCTCAGCCTCGTCGGCTGATGCTTGATACTCCTCATCCTCGCTATCATCCCACGCAAGGGGATCAACTTCGCCGCTTTCCTTCTTCTCCTTCTTCGCAGCCGCTCGTTCTTCTTGCATGATCTTCTGGGCCTCCTCTCGAGCCCTGGCAACAATATCCTCAACCTCCTGCATCTGGCGCTCACGCTCTTCTGCAGTCTGAATGACGACGCCCTGGGCCTTGAGCGCCCCGACCCGACGCTCGCGCTCAAGCCTGGCCTGTTGCCTAGCCCTCTGCTGGAGATATGATTGAAGCTCACCGGAAGTCATGCTGGAATTCTCATCACGTCGGCGCGACTCCTTGCGGGGCGACTTGACTTGCGCCAGAGCTCGCAGGGCCTGGATGGAATGAGACTCTTGCGCCTTCTTGGACGGAACACTGTCAAAAATAGCCTTAATCTTGTCTTTGGCTGTCACAGTAACCTCCAACTCGTCATCAGAGTCCAGCAGGGTCAGATTCGTGCCGACTGATGGCAGCTTGATTCTGACTTGACGCTTAGTTTTGGTAGGCGGCTGTTCTTGTTGATCTGCGACATCGACAGCCTTGCCTTTTCCCTTGTCTAAGCGCGGAATCGCGGCATCGGCGAGTTTTTTCAGGGTCGGCAGTTCAGAGCCATCGTCCTGGTCCTCGAGTGTGACAGGTTTCTTGGCAACAGGTGGTGAGCTGGGGGGCGTATCCGCATCGCGCATTTCGACGTCGCTATGGGGGGTTCCCGCCCGGCTTGAACTGGCCATCTTAGGTTCCGGTTCACCGGCGGGTCTGAAGTGGAATCTCTCGAACAAACTGTTCTTGGTGATCTTCTTTCGCGTCTTGGCCTCGTGGGTCAGTTGCATGTTTCTGGCCATACGTTGTGTCTCTCGATTCATCTCCTCAATGGCCTTCCTGCTGGCCTTGCGGGCCTTGGGTCGGTCGCCTTGGGTGAGTCGGCGACCACCCTCATCATCTGTGATGCCGGAGTCGTCGTTGTCGTCTTCAGCCATCTGTTCAAGCTCAAGAGCGAGTTGCTGTTGGCGGTCGCGCTTCTCCGCATTTTGAGCCTCCTCGACAGCTTCACGGGCTAAGCGCTCCTGTCGCTTGCGCTCGATGAGAGCCTTGAAGCGATCAGACTTGACTGTTGGCAGGTTGTCTTCTGAATCGGAATTATGGTGTGTAGACTTGGCGGGGGAAGGGCGAACGGGGGAAGAGACGAAGAGTCCTGGACTGGGAGATCGGATCGACTGTGATGCAGCGTCTGGAGCGGGTGAGCCAGGCACCTTGCGTTTTAGTCTTCGAGGTACGACTGGGATATCGTCTTCGGATTCGGCGTCGGGCATGTCGACATCCTTCTTCTTGGCCTCCTGCTCCTCGCGCTCAAACAACTTTCTCACACGATCTCGCGCCGTGTCACCAACAGTCGTTTTCTCTAGATGTGTGTCGGTGCTAGTGATACCCTGCATTCTCGCGGCGAGTCGGCCTCGTGGTCTAATTTCTTCCTCTGACTCCTCTGACTCCTCTGACTCGTCTTCATCTTCTTGTGTGGATAGTTTAGGTAGGCCAAAAGTTGGAAGTGGCCGTGACGGTCTTTTCTTCGCAGGATTCGCCGAAGGGGAGCCCTCATCATCGCTGCTGTCGACAGTTGCCAGGAGGGCTCTGATCTTGGATCGCGGTGTCATTGGCTCTGGAGATCCGCCCGACGAGACGGGGGATGAGGAGCGTGGGGAATTTGACGCCATGATTCTGGCGATGACTGAAAAGAGTGAATCAAGTAAAATAGTTGATAACAAGAAACAAGAGCGGCAAAAAAAAAAAAAAAAAAACGTCAAAGAGAGAGGGTATCGTTGAGAGGCTTGGATGTTCAAGGTTGCCCGTTGATGGGGAGACGGGAGTCCCAGTTAAAGAGGGTGAGACCCACGTCAATTGTGCCGGAAAATGGGTGGGTGGGGAGCTTTACGCGACGCGGGTTTAAAGATGAGCGCGGGGCCAGGACGCGACGCATCACTCCCGTGTAAAGGACCCGACGTGAGGCGCTTCTCGCACCAGCCACACAGCACCGCCGCTTTTATGAGGGGCCGTGCACATCCCTATTCCGCACGTAATAAGGAGTCATGAGCGGACAACTCGCATGGAAGTTCAGTCCCGAACGTTGAATGTGCTGCTTGTTCTCCAAGCAGTACTTAGGTACTTATGTAGTTACAGCAGGTTTCTGAGGCATCCCGTCCGCCAAACCAGCCTGAGCATGGCAACCAATACATGGTATTTAATCTAATAAACATATCGTGCACATCACGGAAGATCATGGATGGTCATAAGGTGCTTGTACTTAGTCAACGAGATCCAAGAGAGATTCGATATGGGGAGATGAGACACATTCAATTTCAGTATCCTATGAATATGTGGCAGAACTTGAGTCCCCCCTATTTTATATGTTTCTCTTTTCTTATGGCATTCTTTCCATCGGTAGCGACTGTCCCATGTCATCCTCCTCTTTCGCACTCATGATCATGATCGACTAGAAGCCAGCATCATCACTTAGAAAAGCTTGTGCTCAAGAGTCATGTCAGACTCAGGCTCAAGGCCGACACAGGCACGGAAGATGTTAGTCAGGGCCGCGCGCTGCTTAGCCAGAGCGTTGACGACGGGGGTGCCGGGAGGAGTCAGCGGAGCCTTGAGCATGTAGCTGAGGACGCTCAGGACGCTGTGGAAGTTCTTGTACTCAGTGGTGGCAGCACCGTCAGTAGAAGCAGCCTTCCACTGGATACGGGACATCATCTCAGCAATGACGACAAGGTCAATGATGAGAGGCGAGGCCAGGAGAGAGTCCTCGCAGATGTTGAACAGGCTATTTACGAGTTAGAACGGAAGTACGAAATTGGGAAATCAACGGTTTACTTACGAGATGGTCTGGTGGCCACCGAGGAAAATCTCAGCGTAGTACTCATCCAGGGCACGCTTGTTGTCGGCGACAGCAGGCATGTACTTGATGACGACACAGTGGTCGGGGTGCTCGCCCTTCTTGTACAGGACGTGGTTGGCCTCGACCATGTCGTCAACGACATTGGACTTGGAGATCTCCTTAGAGCGGAACTGCTTCTGGGAGCTCAGGTTCTTGCCGTCGTTGTTGCCCAGGTGGTTGTAGCTGGCAATCGAAGTCAACTTGATACCGGCGTTGATGAGGAAATCAACAAGAGCGGACTTCATCTTGGTCTGGCCAGACTTGAAGTCGTCGCCGCCGATGAAGGCATTGTGACGCTCGGCAAGCTCAATGGCACCGGGAACAAAGGTGTTCTGGGGAGAGCCGTTGATGAAGGGGGTCTTCTCGAGGATACAAGCAACGGCGAAGACGGTGGAGGGGGCAACCTCCTCGTGACCCTGCTCGATAGCCTTGAGCAGGTTGTCGGCAGTGTCGTTCACACCATCGATCAGCTCGGCATATCGCTCAGTGTTGGCGGTCCACATAACAATGATCTTGTCAAGGTTGTTGTTGGCCTTGAAGTCACGAATGTCCTTGCGGAGCTTCTCAACGTGAGCCATGGAGGCCTTGGTGCCCGGGAGGACATTGTCGGCGCGATCCTCCTGGTTGGCGGCAATGAAGTCGGGGTAGTAGACCGAGGGGAGAGGAACCATCTCGGCCATCTCCTTCTTAACCTGGGCCTTGAGGCTAGGCTCAAGGACCTGGGCGCGGTCCATGGCCTGAGCCAGGTTCAACTTGCTAATGTCCCAGCCGCCAATGACGAGGTCGTTGGGGTGGACCATGGGCAGGATGTTGTTGAAGGGGATGTTGACCTCCTGCGAGGTCTTGGCGTCGGTGCCGAGCTTGAGGGTCGAGCTCATGACGACGGAGCCGTAGTAGTTGGCCTCGCGGGGACCTTCCTTGGTCTCCCATGAGATGTTACGGCGGTTGGCGAGGATGCCAGCAGTGACGGTGGTGCCGTTGTTGCCACCCCAACCGACAAGCATCATACCGACCCTGGGGACCTTGCGGTCGACCTTGAAGTCGTAGAGAGTCTCATTGGGAGTGGCAATGTACTTGCCGTTGGCGTCAACCTCGACCTTGGTGGTGCGGTAGGTGTACTTGGAGCGAATCTCCGAGTCGGTATAGGTGACGTTGGGGGAGTTGACGGTGAAGAGGTCCTGGTTAGCCGTGGAGCCTCGGCCGTTGAAGACCGCCCCGTTCGAGGAGCCCGTGCCGACTTCCGCGTGAGGAGCCATGATTGAGATGCTGGCTTTTTAGCGTGGAAGTTGCAATTGGTGGAGTAGACGGGTTCGTTATTGATTTCGACCTTTACTGCTCAAAGGTCGAGTCCGCTGAGCCTCCAGAATCGGCAGAGCAGCGGGCTCCTGCGAACGGGTGGTGAGTCCTGGAATTGGGGTCAGCATTGAGCGATTCACATCGATACGGTCCACAATGGACTAAAAACTTACGAGTTAAGGAGATTGGAAAACGTCTTGACGACTGGAGTGACCGAGGTTCAAGCCTCGATCGTTACGATAAGGGTTGATAGACTTGGTGGGGGATTGTAATGACCGCGGGGTAGCGGGGGCAGAGAGTTCTCGAGAGTGGTAAACTACGAGATACCGAGGACGGTAGTTTGTTGAAGAACGGCTTGGGAAAGCTGAAGATTGGTTGCAATGAGTTGATGTTGTTGAATTGTGAGGTAAGAGAGTTGTCGGGGGGGGTGGAATGGGTTGAAATACTGCCAGGAGAAAAGAAAGTAGGTACTGCCACACTCTCTCATTGTGGGCAACTTGGGCGGTGAGCGGTGACGACGCAACATTTAGTGGAGTCGCGAGAATCTAGCGGCGACCGGAGGAGTCGGATGGATTGGTTGGGTCAAGTTCCGTTCTGCTCCATTCCACAACCGAAGGCAGCAGGCTTTTGGCCAAGAGGGAACCGGATGGTCTGGGGAGCTGGGTCATCATCACGCCGATTTAGTGATTGATTGAAAGGCATTTCGACCGTAAGGCCTATTGTTTCCCCTCCAGCTCCCAAGGCATTTGAGCCCCGAATGTCCGGGCCGTCTACCCCGACCTCCGTAACCGCAACCGCAATCCGACACCTCCGGCTCTTCAACAGAACACACCAGTAGGCAACTACTGTAACATTGCCTTCCATCTATTCCCTCACTCCTTCTCCGTCTCCACCTAGGTACAGCCAAATCCATACATGCCGAACGAGTGGCCTGAGCCCCTGACCCTTACGCACCTCCAGTTCTCCCCAACAGTTGACAACTCTGGTGCCTTCGCTTCGGTTGACCTTTGCAGGCGAGTTAGTTCGTGCAGGAGCGCGCACCGAAAGAGGCATTGCTTCTTCCAAGCGCCACCAATGAAGTTGTGCAGGAGGCTTTTCTGACTATTGTAGACCGCTGGTGTGATTGGTCTTATCCGGGTCCGTTGGTGATCCTCCTCAGTCCGCTCCGGGTAAACCGATATGCACGACAAGTTGGGCAACCCCGACCCCTATCAACAAGTACAAGTGGCAAGTTTGTCGAATTGTTAGTGGTGGACCTGGATGGGCAAGGAGTCTGTCTTGTGCGATCTCACAGCGAGTTTTCGCCATGAATTGTCGCGTTGGCGGACTCCCTTACTCCATACTTATTACATAGATACCCATTCCTCACAGGCGGATTGGTGCTGAGTCGGCCAACTCACAGTGTTGCCAAGTCGTGATCAACAGGACCGATGTGCGTCTCGCTCCGCTCTATCTCTCACGTCTGGTGTCATTCTCAAGTGCAATAACGCACGACTATGGAGCATTTTGGTTATCAGGATGCATCCTACATAGCCACACAGGTTGCTTTTCGAGGTTGGCGCTGATAACAGCAACATGTAAGAAGGCCGCCGTCGTATCAGTCCGCGAATAGAAGATCCATACACACAGGCAGACGATCAATTCTCCGTTCGCGGTCCCAAAGAAGCGCTATCCGTCCCACACACCAGTCGATCCCAATGGCTCGTTGCGTCGCCGCTCATTCAACTCTCAAACCCGCTAGCCAAACATCCACAGAGTTATCCCGCAACGGCACCGGCGGCTGGCTTCAACAATTTCGCTGGTTCCCCTCACAAACTGCTCTCTCTTCAACTTGGGCAATGGAGACTGCAGATCCCGGTCCTCTTCGGGATCCCAGTTCCGGAAAGAACCTGTTCCTTTACATGCATCCCCGCGTCCGAATCAAAGATCCACATTCGGTCGGCTCGGGTGAAGCATCTGCGGGAGGGGAACGACTCGTCTCCGTTGGGGATTCGGGGGAAGGGGTTTCGCACCTCCCGGTCTCATCAGCATCAAAATGTGGGTTGGACAAAGATCGCTCACCAGGGATTGTGGGCTTCGTAGAGATGCCATATAAGCACACAATGCCGGCTGCGGAGGTGTCTGTCCCCAGTAGTTTATTGAACTTTGCCCTCGTGCACGACTCTTGTCCAGATCATCTCTCTGTTGGCCTTCTGAGTACCTATGCACAATCGGATTGTTCGTCAATCTCACATCATCCATCACCCGCTTCTCTATCAGCCAGAGTTCCAGACGCTGCGGGGGTTCTTATCCATGCACCCACGTTCCTAGTCATACAGCTGCTGACGCCTTCGGCACTTGAATCCTCCGTAGTCTATGCACATGAGACTGAACATGTTCATCCGTGTCTCGCATTGCCGTGACAACATGTCAACTCAAAATGCCATGACACAGCCAACTGGAAACTGAAAGGCAACATACCTACATACCTACATACCGCACCCGGCTCTCGGCGTCTACTACCCAGAACGTCAATAGAAACCCGACCGGAGTGAGCCGCTTGGCTGCCCATCCCATGCCGCCGTCGCCATGTGGTTGATCCGGGACAGACAACTGACGACATTACTTCTCATGAGGCCCCGTGCACTTGAGACTGGTCATGTGTGTCAGATAGCCGATCGACGATCACACCTGCGAAATTGCTTCCAGTCGAAGCCCGCTACCATCGCTAACCCGCCGTTTCGCGCCATCTCTCCTGAGCGAAGAACCGTGCGGTGAGCCAGCCAGGAACACTCCAATAATGTGGATGAACTTTATCGGCGGTGACTTTTTGGGGTATTCAGGCTAGACGAGGGGATATGACAGACCGCCAGACGCTAGAAGGACCTTCATCAAATGCCCCAGCACCGCGGCACCATCGCCTCGACTCATTATTCTTCGCCAGGTGGGTGGTACGTACGGAGTACTGTGAGAGGAGCTTGTCAACTGGATGCTGCGGAAGTCCGCGAACCTCCGAGCCAAGGGGATCCGGAATACTCCTCCTTCATCCCTCATCCGTGAGGGCATTTCCAAGACGTCCCGACGCAGCCAGCCAATCCCCTGCGGAGGGATGTCGACAGATCCCCCTCGGACATTTTCTCGAAGCCTGTTAAAATGAGAAATTTCCATAACATCGTTCTACACCCAGAGAAGTAGGCCCCCCTCAGCGAAACTTGGGACGCTATGAAGTAAGTAGCCTCTTGGTCAAGGGCGAACGGTTCTCAGCCCTAGGATCACGCCAGTTGTTGTGGCGGGAGTGTTCGGATGTCTCTCAAGCAAGTGATCCGGTAGTCATGATTTGGCGTCTGTATCTCCTCGTGGCGTTGCTTGGCCGCGGTTTATCGATTATTGGACGCCTTTTTCTCAATGTAGTCATATGAATCGTGATGCGACACCGAATGCCCTCGACAGCAATCTGGACAGCACAGCACAGCACAACATGGCGCGAATGGGGGACGGACGTGAGACAGTGGGTACGGTACGGCACTCGTACTCCTCAGCGGGATTTATTGCTTGGCAGTTCATCTGAATCTGAGTGGATGCTCGAGATCTCAAATTGGCAACGGGAAATGAATCAATGTATCGCCAGCATCTTACAGTCTGCATCGCCGAACCTGTCACCGCCTGTCAGTGACTGATCACGAGCAACTTTGGAGCCAAGGAAGCGTCGTTTGGCGCCTAACGGAGTTTGAAGATAATAAAGATCAGCCACTCACCTTCGTGGAACAGCCACAGAAGTGTGGTAAGCATGAGTCTGGGGTCATGGGGTCGATACCTACCTAGGTACACTACTCCGGAGTACGTACCTACATTGGTTCCCCCCTTCTTGTTAGACCGCCCCCGGTCGTCATGCTCATTTATCCTCCAGTCACCGCAACTCGCCAATCACCAGGGCAATCCGCGACCTTCATTCAGAGATTACAGAACTTCCTGAGTACGGAGTCCGGAGCAAAAAAAAGACAACCTCTCTCCGCCAGCGATTGATGTTCAGCCCTGTTCAAACCAGTTATGGAGAAGAGGCTTATCCTGTTTGGGAAGCCCATCGACCCCATGCATATACTTGTACCTAACCGACCAGACGCAACTGCACGTTGTTGGCCGTGCCGTGCATTTAGTCCGTCTGTATTATTGATTTGCAGCATAAATGGCGCCGCAACATTTTTAAATCCTGGAACCAAGCTTGACAGCTCGTTCCCCACGGACCCTTTTCACACCATGTTCAAAAGCAATAAAGCGACGTTTGATGAGGCAGGTCCCTTTTCGGCCGGCCACCGTCCCATCGTGGTTTAGCGCCTCCTAGGGTACCCTACCCTTGCTCCACTGGAGAAAGAAGGAGCTTCTGCAAGGTACCCGTTCACGCGTTCTGGACGTTGCGATGGATGGATCCATCCCCCAAAAATGCTCCGTGGGCAGGTACTTTGTAGATACGGAGCACTGTCAAAGTTGGACTGTGGATAAACGTACAACAACAAGACCCGGTGGCCGTGGCGCCTCGTATGACTGAAGCCGGTCTCAACCGGGTCCGATTGGACTCCTTATTCGGTGGCTTCTTTGTTTGTTCTTTTTGTCGAGCGTGTCGTGGCTACTGAATAGCCGCAAACGTCTCGATGACTGCATATCCTCCCTCCACACAAGACAAGTCGAAGATAGGCGGACATCCAATACGGAGTCACCGTGCTGCATGCATCCATACATGATCAATGGGGAGAAAAGCCCTCGATGGAGTACGGAGTAGACTGACCCCCAACCATACATAGGAGGGCTATAGCATCAAGCAAGGCTAATCCAAACAAAGGGCTGTCGGTATATTGCCAACTCCGTCCTCCGTCCGCGATCCGGAAGAGGACATGTATCCATCCATCCATCCATTCACCCATCCAGGAAGCAAGCATGGATGAAAGACCATCAAGCGAGACGAACCCCACGAGAGACGAGACCTTGCATAAAGGAATGGAATCCCGATCTTGGCTCCCGCAATGTCTCTCTCTCCCAGCCTTTCTTTCGCGCCCTGAAGACCTCTGAGCCGCGTGACCCGCACAGTCTTTGTCTCAAAGTCGCACCTTCTAGCCGGCCGGATAAAACACGACTCAAAGCACATCGGGGAAACACAAAATAAAGCTCTTTCTTTGGAATGTCAGTGCTGTAACCGCATCGCCGGAGTGTGTGGCGCCCAGGAATAGAGACCAAATAGGGATATACGGCAGAACCCTTCGATGACAGGTATGTGCCACTTGTTTCTTCCATCTCCTCCAACAACCTGAAGCATCCCGTCTGGATCCCCAGCAGCAGTGCGAAGTCGTATCGGTATACACTTCTTCTCCTTTGCACACCCACTTTCCCTCTTCCACACCGCGTCCACCGCAAACCCGTCAGGTTCCCAGCCGTCTCATTGCAGTCTCGGACCAGGGGTACTCCGTACAAGGGGTCTCTCGGCCTGCGCAAAGACCAAGGGCGCCAGGATTTAACCAGGGTCATGTCTGGGATGAGCCTGTCTGCGACGAAAGCCTTTTTAGTCCGGCAAGGGTCCCTCCCCTTTAGCAACAAACCCCGACCCGCCCTCCACATTCGAGACACGATGCGCAACGTCTCTCCGTTGGAAGTCGACGGCTAGCTTTCCTCTATCCTTTCACGCCAGAGAAGCGTGGCTGCATTTTGCTTCATCCTTCTGACTCTTCTAACTCTTCTTCCTCCTCGCTCTCACATGCAGGCGCTTGCTTGTTTCATCTTGTCATCATCTCACCAGTTCCTAGCATTGACGTGGCGCAAGACAGCACGTCCAGAGCAACCTCGCTCTTTTAATCACGTCGGCACTAATAACATCGACTCACTTCGCTTGAAGCAAATCAAGTCTCCTGCGCGACTCAGTCCCCTGGGAGCTACATCAACTCTCGTCATCTCATTCTAGGCATCGCCACTTCTCTTCCGCATCCCCTATCGATCGAATTGCCTTTCCGGCCTTACTACTTATCACCAACCCCAGGGATACCGGTCGCAAAACGGGCCTGGGGGACGAATGCTAGGTCTCAGACCAGGCGTCATCACCATTAACACGACCTTGCGAAACCAAAACCACCGCCATTGCCTGGCTTCAACTGCCTCCGCCCTCATACCGATAAGTGGCTTACTTGTGGTCTCTCTCTCGCACTCAGCGTCGAGGGGCCAGAATCCAATGCGGATTTAATAAGGCCGTCGCGCCAAACGACTTCAACATTCTAGCTCTCCCATACGATAGCGCAAGCCGCCACCATGGCAACGACGCGGGAGTCCATGCTCCTCCCGACAATTAAATGCTCGTCATGCGGGAATCAAGTCGAAATCTCCCTCATGGGCGAGCATATTTGTACACCTACGGCTGAACGTAAGGCGACATCGCAACAGATCTTGTTCATACATCGAGTGCTAAAACCCGTCCAGTCTCGCCGCCTCCTGAAGAGTACGAGCCATACAATCCAAATACCCAGCCGTTACCTACAAAAGCCAGTCGGGTGCCCCCTTCGCTCGACGTTGATGCTGCCAGTTAGTTCAAATCTTAGAGGAGTCCGTGTCAGTGTAAAGCAGACCGATATTGATACTTTTTTTTCCAGATGGTCCTTTCCTGCGACAGGGTCAACTTACACCAAACAGCATCTCCAGTGAAGCCCATGGTCAAGCAGATGACGACTTCTTTACCGCAGCCCTAACACCACACGAAGACGACCTAATTCTTCCCTCGCCGCGCCCTTTCGAGCGACCTGGAGCGTATGGCGGCTTCGGCGAGAAGAGACATGGGCCCGATTTCCAACCGCGCTCCGCGAGTCCCAATGGCGCGGCCAATACTCTACTCTTGCGACTAGACACGATTGCGCCAGGACCATTTGACACTATTCGAAGTCCTTCTACGACATCGCCATCATTCCCGTTGCCTCGGTCTGGATCTATTGACAGGAAGGAAGAGGTTTTGAGCACAACGCCATCGTTCCTCACGCCGCCCACAGGGCCCATTAACAAGCAGCTCGTCGCTCCGAGCACATCACCAAAGCCCGAGTACACTCCAAGCGGTACGGAGTTGTCTGCCTCTCCGCCTCGCGATGACAGCAGCTTCGAGCCGCCCAGGATAGCGACCGTGCAAGCCTACGAGGGGCTGGGTTCACCGCCTCGGGAGATCGATGAGCTCGAACCAAAGCCTCTAGGACTTGTCAGTCGGTCCGAGACCTTCCCCAAGTCATTTAAACCCGAGTACCCGTTGCGTACGCCATCAGCGCCGGGCCCAAGACAGGAACGCGTCAAGTCTCAGACCGTCCCTGTTCCTGGTCATGCATCGAAACCTTCTATGGGTCCCGACACATCGAGGGCGCCGCCTCCCCGAAAGAGTCTCTTGCGGCCAAGGACCTCGAGTAAGTATTCAGTGTCGGTCGATCTCGCCGCCGAATTTGGTGTGAACAATCCCTATCATACGCCTTCGGACTCTCACTCTTCTGGCTCCTCTACCTTTAGCCGCCAAAGCCGAGGTAGCTCACAGACGAGCCAGGCTCGGTCCCAACCCCGTCATGAGCCCTCAGATACATCCACAATGGATGGCTTGATGAACGATCTCCAAATCTCAATGGAGAGCATCAAGGGTGAAGAATCGCGAACCGATGCTTCACAGCAGGCCCCGCCGCGGACGAAGTCACCCCTGGTAGAATCACCACACGACATGTCCCCGAGCCCAAGAGACCGCAGTCCAGAACCGATTCCTCAAGTGCAGATACCCAATCAGGTTGAGGTACCGCCGCGACGAAACGATCAGCAACTATCGCCAGCTTACGGAACATCTCCTCGAGAACAGCGCCAGTTCGAGCCGTATTCCCCTTCCAGCCATGGCCACAACATCCCCGCGCCCTTGGCCCCTCCCGTCAGGAAAGGGTCCCATGATCCGACAAGATCTCGTGGTGACTGCAAAGCATGCGGACTTGCCATCAGGGGGAAGAGCATCTCGTCGGCAGACGGCCGGTTGACAGGGAAGTACCATAAGGCATGCTTCGTCTGCGCCGCTTGCTCTGAACCGTTCACATCAGCCGAGTTCTACGTGCTCGATGACAAGCCTTACTGCGAGCACCATTATCACAAGCTGAATGGCAGCTTGTGTGGCAGCTGTGAAAAGGGCATCGAAGGTCAATATTTGGAAGACGAGTTCGCCATCAAGTATCACATCGGCTGCTTCCGATGTCTCGACTGTGGGCGCTCGCTCTCCGAGGGCTACTTCGAGGTGGATGGCAAATCGTACTGCGAGCGTGATGCCTGGAGACGAGTTCAACAATCATCATACCCAAACAACACCCAGGCGATGGATCCGAACCGCCCACTCAGGCCGCCTCCTAGTCGATCTGGATCTGGGCATCGACCACCAAACGTGATGGTCGGTCTGCCCAGCCATCCGGGACAACGACTCGCCCCGGGTATGGGACTGCCGCGACCTCCGTACGGAATGTCGCCCGGAAACCGACTCGCTCCCGGTCCCCCAACTCCATCCGGCCCTCCTGGGACGCCTGGGACGCCTGGCCCTCGTCCTCGAATGAACAAGCGCAATACTCGCCTCGGCATGATGTAACGACCTGATGTCCTGACTCTTCTTCTTTTGATTCGATCGTTACGACTCCTCAACATGAGATCATACCTTGTTTTTTAATACCGACAACTTTTCGGGGACATTCCAACTGCAGATTTGAATTGTCATGTTGATTTTCCCGTGTTTATTATACCCCCCTGATTTTATTGAAAATCTGCACTAAAACCAACACTTTTCGGAGACATAGACTCCTGGTATAGGGTCGCTTGGCTACCTGGGGGGACTGTTGCATCAGTGTGGAATAGCTGATCAGCCGTTTGCACAATGGGGAGTTTTGGGGGATGCATTGCTTGGACTGGTGGTTGGAGTATTTGTAGGCGACTGGGAGCGGGCATGAGAAAGCGTGGTGGTTCGGTACATATTAGCAGCAGAAGACGTTGATGATAATCAGAGTCTGAATACAAGGCTCTTGTTGACTACGATCCGGTTTTCTCTCCTGGCGCTTGGATAGGAGGCGAGAGCAGGTGTCCCTGCATCATATCGACGCAGAGCGGACGAACTGGGCAATCTGCCATATGAAGTGACTGACAGTCGACCACCGGCCCTCGCCAGGGTCCGGCAGATGAAGACTCGACGCATGAATGTCATCGAGTCCCGCTGTGGCTTGCGAGGAGTGGCTATTCCTCACGCGATGCCCTGGACGCGGATCCAAGGGTACGATGTGCATAAGGGGAAAGGAGAGGGAAGTGGAAAAAAGGAAAGAAGGTCAAGGGTTCCCGTGTTTGATGCGCCATTCCGGTGCTAGCGGTGGGTATTATCCACGGGTTGCCAAGGGTGTATATCGGGGTTCTGCACTCTGTACCTACGGAGTCCTGCTGTTGACACTCTGGACACCTTGCTTCTGTAGACTGTGCCATGCGTTGGTTGACAATGAGACCTCTTGATGTTTTGGTACCTATGTACTTGCATGAACGAGTTAGAGGGGTGGTTTGCGACGAGGAACTCCCGGCAACGCGTAAGGTGTACAAGTCCCCCTTGGTTCATCCCTGTCTTAGTTGAGAGGGAGGAAGTTGTAGATAATCTAACATTGACAATCACTGCGTCGAGTACCCTATATCGATCGAGGCACCCGTGATTCCCCTGATGTCGAACAGCAACACAAACTTGATACGTATTGGAGACACATAGACAGTCTTCGAATACAATGTACGAACAATGTCTATCCAAGATTGGATGGAGGACTGTGTGTGTCGAGTGGCGGACACAAACAAAAAAGCAATTTCGTCTCGTCCCGCGCTCCGCGACAAAAGAGACGGATGGAGACCGTCAATGAAATAAGCTCCATAGACCCCATGCCCCCAGTGCTATTTTCAGCGTAACTTGCGTTGTTAGAATATCTTTGGCGTCGATCCTTTAGGCCCGCGTGTTGGTTGGCCTTGGATTACCTGTCCACCGGGATATGTATCAGGCGCGCTAAGCTCGCGAGAATTGTTTCAATGAGCAAGGGGGGAGAATAAAAATTGATTGATTTTCTTGATGGTGAGGAGTGTCCTCTGTCGCTTTGATTGTCACTGGTTGTTGACCATAGGATGTCGCCCTGCTCATGACTCTCCCCGAGCTGGAATGTTTCTATCAACGGCAGAGGAGCCGAATCACTCGCTTGGCTTTCATGTGGATTGCTAGGAGGAACAGGAAAACACATATACTACTCTGTAGGATATCTGCAGAGGTGATTCGCTGTAATTGTAGCAAGGGAGAGAATCGAGAGACTTGGTCATTCCTACACCGCGCGGATTCTCGACAGTCGCATGCAGCCAGCCATACGAATGTTTGATCAATAACCAATCGATTTAACGTATATGCGCAGTATTACGTAGCACAGTCGGCACATTATGTGCGTAATAAAAGTAAAGTGTAACTTTTGATGGATGTTTTGGGGGCTTTCGAAACGGCTTTCATGCTCATCCAACGTCATCACTCACTGCCGGGGCGCTATCTGTCCATTAGGACCATCCATGGATGCCTCCCTCGGTAGGTAGGGAGGTACCTAAGGCGCCGAAGATTTAGAGCACCGGGGGGGCGTACCCGCTAACTTTGAAGCTGCACCTACTGTCGCGCCACCATCCTCCACTCCCTCCTCCTCCACTCCGACGGGCATGGATCTGGCTGATCTTACCACAGTCGCCTCCTCGACTCGTGCCTTGATCAATCATTCACCCGAATCCCCGATTGGTATTCTCCCTCCCTTCGGTCGTCGTCCTCCTCGTCCTCCCTTGACCCCTTCAGCTTCACACTCCTTTTTCATTCATCGCGACGTCGAATCCCGCCTTTGCGCTATCGCATCGATTTCTATTCCCTCCATATCTGGCCGTCTTTGATAGAGGCCTGGACACTCCTTTGAACCGCCCGTCGACGCCGTCTCTACCCGCGATTCGAGAAAGGGATCCCCCAGACAAGGCTGAAGCTACTCCCTGGTCTCGATAATTCGTCACCAGTAGCCTCCCTGCGCATTAGACAACCTCTGGCCCATCCTCCTCCCCCCCGGGGTCGACAATCAATCCTCTTCTCGAACTACACCACACCATGCGCTCGTGATTTCAATCGAACCAGTACTATCGCGACAGCACACCTCGACCAAAGACTCGCGCCGCGCCCGACCCTCACCACACGTCTTATAGCCCACCATGAAGAAATGGCAGCCTCAGGGGAGGCGCATGTTCTTCCGGACGGGGCCCAAGATCCGGCCTCGCTCAGTGGCCATCATCATCTTTGCCATGGTTTTGGCTTACTGGCTACTTTTCAGCGATTCTGGCCCCCTAGTTCAAGTCGTCCCTTCCCAGCCGGCATCGCAAGGCAGCGCGCCGGTATCGAATGTTGATCCCGCCAAGGAGCAGTCCAACGAAAACCAATACCTGTCTCTCCAGCGGGAGCTCTGGGAGCTGACCGCCGAGGACCTCAAGGATTGGAAGGATCCCACCGATAATGAAGACCCCAATGACGTAGAGCTTGGTTACGAATTGGATGGAAAGGATCGAGGGTTTGGATCCCTCGGCAAGCTCCAGCATGAGAAAGACATGAGGAAGGAATGGCGACATGCTTACTCTGTTACGGCCAAGTAAGCCCTGGAACCCCGAAATCGGAGTTGGAACCAGAACTGACACTGACATCGCCAGCTACCCCAACTCTAACCTCATATACGGAAAGTCCCTCGCCAATCTAGAACACCAGGATGACCGTGGCGACGAGTTCAAGAATGACTTGAGACACGATGCAAATGCCGACGTGGAATTCACGGCTGAAAAGCCCGTTCGTTACAACCCCTACCCCCGGTACAACACGCCCGAATGGAAGAGCAGCGGACATGCCCAATACGTACCCTGCAAGGGCGCCAATGGTGAACCCGTCGAAGACCTGCTTGTCTTCAAGGGCAGGCCCCGTGACTGGCCGGCACCTCGATTTGGAAGCTATGATGTTTTGAACATGGACCCCAACCTCTGCTGGGAGCGAGAGACGCGGCTTGGCCCCTACGGCATGGCTCGTCAGTACAAGAAGGTCGGCGGAGAGCCCCAGCCCTTGGATTGGGATACTGTGAACTGGGGTGACGTCCAACGCGCCTGTATCCAAAAGAATTCACAGCGCTTCGACCTGAAGAAGGACCGCAAGAATGAATATCTGCAGGTTTACCCAGAGACGGCTGAGCCCATCATAGGCCCCCTGCTGCCCCATAAGGCCATCTCGAAGCGTCAAGCTCAAGTAGAGCCAGTCCAAAGAGACCCGCCGCCAATTCCCCAGTCCGGCGCTGCTGGTGGATCTGAAAGCTCACCAGGCTCGGTTGCTCCTCTTCAGCAGGATCCCACGGGCGAGCTCGGAAGCACCTCGAAGACCGGTGCCACGGACCAGCAGAGTCTTGCAGACGTCGAGAATGAGATTGTTCCTGAATCTCGAACCGCCATCCTGCTTCGATCATACACCGGAAAAGACTATACCGAGAATGACAAGGAAGTAATTCGCGCCCTCATTACTGAGCTGTCCCTTCGATCTGGTGGCGAGTACGAGGTCTTCCTGCTTGTCCAGGTCAAGGACGACACTCAACGCATCTTTGATGACGATGAAACCTACCAGCGTGTGCTTTCGGAGAGCATCCCACCCGAGTTCCGAAGCATCACAATTCTCTGGAATGATGAAGTTGTCTGGAACCTTTACCCCAAGTTGACAGATGAAGAATCGCGGAACGTCCATACCGCGCAGTGGCTTTCCGTCCAGAAGTTCAGCCAAGATCATCCCGAGTTCGACTATGTCTGGAACTGGGAGATGGATTTCCGCTTCACGGGCCATCACTACGATCTTCTGGAAAAACTCCAGAGCTTTTCCAAGAAGCAACCTCGAAGGGGCCTGTGGGAGCGGAATGAGCGATGGTACATCCCTGAATTCCACGGTCAGTATGATACCGAATTCCGCACCGACGTTGAGCGCCGCTATGGCAACGACACTATCTGGGGTCCTCTGGATTTGCCCTTCATCAATGCTGTCGGGCCCAAGCCTCCAGTTGCAACCCCCGAGGAGGATAATTATGAATGGGGCGTTGGCGAAGAAGCCGATGTCATCACCGTCTCGCCCATCTTCAACCCGATCAACAGCAACTGGGTGATTGCCAACCACGTCTGGGGTTACAACGACACGGCCCACGCGTCTCAAGATCTTCCCCGCCGAACTACAATCGTCACGCAGTCACGCGTTTCGAGGAAGCTCCTGAACATCATGCACGTCGAGAATCTCAGGGGCAACCACGTTGCTTCCGAGATGACTCCTCAGACCGTCGCTCTTCTACATGGCCTCAAGACCGTCTACGCCCCACACCCCATCTTTATGGACAGGGACTGGAACGGCAAGTTCTTGAACAAGTGGTTCAACCCCGGCGAGAACGGCGAATGTGGTGGCCGAGGGAGCCCGATGGGTTGGGGCCGGGAACGAAGATACATCGGCACCACGTGGTACTATAGGGCTATCCCCCCCAACCGGCTATACAACAACTGGATGGGCTGGACCGATACCGGTGTCGGTGGGAGGGAGTGGGAGGAGAGACATGGCCGACCATGCTTGCCGCCCGTCATGCTTCATCATGTCAAAAACACAGAGCCGACACAGCCAGATCACCAGACGACTTTTGAGTTGGCTTATGGTTGAGCAGGAAAGGACAGTATTCTTTCTGGAGCACTTTGTATCATCACCGTAGAATGGAATCGTCTTCTATCGACGAGGTAGTCGAGGAGGAGAGAGAGGAGCCAGGCGTTTTACCGGGATTGTCTCGGGGGGTTTGTCAATCGTTTGCATAAGAATAAAGGGGAGGGTATAATGTCACTGAAGCAAGCTCTCGACGCGAGGGTCAATATTTACGAACATAGAGAAATGGAAAGAAAAGGACAGAGTCACGATGAATGAAGTTGGATAAGTACCTAGGTGTGCTGTATAGGTATGGATGTTGGTTGTCAGTGATGTGATGTTCCGAGGAAGGCATCAGAGTCAGGTGCCAATCCCTCTAGATCCACCCGAAATTCTGCCGCCGCTTGTAGTCATCCATCACCAACGTCACTCGTTCCTTTCGCAATCCCACCAGCGTTGACAGCCAACATGCTAATCTGACCGCCTATGGGTATCTTTCACTAACACCGAAATCCGTATGGAGTTCTTACATACCGCAACGACGTTTTGTCGTATTAGCCCACTCTCCGATCGGGCACTCTTCTCAGTAGACTAGTCCCATGAGCTTGGCGTGATGCTAATTCACGGTTGACTTATCATGAGTCCTCCTCCGAGCGTGAGCCCATCCCCTTCACTGCAGCCACATCTCTCTTTCCTGACTGGCATCTATAGACGCCTACACCCCGGAGGTTTCTCCTCGCTAAGCGGGGTACTCAGTCTTCACAGACCCCGACGGCGGCTCCGCGGTTTCAGTCCACGCCGCGCTTTGGGTCCTCATCGGTTCCTAGGCCGACGCAATTGTGGAGGGGGGATTCTATTGAGGATGTTGAGGATGCAGAGGATGTAGGGGAAACGGAGAATATGGAAGACGCGGAGGATGCGGGGGGACTACTCGTGGAGGATAGCCCCGTGGTAGGGGGGGATGAAAGGTTTGGCGTGAGACATCTTCCGCTAAACGACTCGATTGAGATTGAGTCCGATCATGGGACGGCTGAACGACTAAGTAGTCCCGGTATCATGAGCGAAGGGTCGGGTGAGGAGGAGGGATATCGAGACTCTATTGTGCAGGACTCTCGGGAACTCTCCAGGCTTTCCCATGAAAGTTCACCCCTCGACGAAAGAGAGCCGAAGCGACGCAGGTTATCAATCTCGCCAATGCCGGTCTTTCCCCCTTCAGATCGACGCAGCCGTGAAGGTTCTTCGGAACCCGAACCCGAGGAAGATCCGTTTATACAGGAGCACACCCCGACAGACAGCTCCCTGGAGAATTTCCAAGACGCTGCGACTTCCCATGATGTGGCACGGGCACCACAACAACCGACCTTCCAGGCACCACCGCGCTTCAAGCCCATCGAGAACGACCTCACTATCGATGGCCTCCCTCTTGCTTTCTCCCCCCAGCGACGCGGCGCGAAGTACGTGCCCGGGGGACTGGCGGCGGAACTACAGGGGTGGCTCTCCGAGGTGAAAGGCTGGGAGGGTATAGTCCCACCCACGACGGCGGTTGTCAAGATAGAAGTCGAGGAGGTCCGGCCGGGGCGGAGGATGTACCTCGTCAGAGGTCGGACCGGTACCGCCTCGAAGAAGTTCCTCCTCGCGGGCGAAGGCAGGCTCACGGGCTTGGGACGAAGGGCTGTCGTTAGCGTGGGGAGCGTCGTGGAGGTAGGACAGCCGGTGTGGGATGTCGAGTTGGACGGGGAGGTTTGGACCGTGGCGTGTGATTGGGGCATGTCGTAGTGGGTGTTTGGATTGATGGGATGAAGGATTTCGCGGAAGGGTAGTAGTTGGTTCACTGGATGACGAGTTGTGTGAGGTGGTGTTTGATCCTGCGGCGAGGGAGGACTTTGGGGTTTATGCGAATATAGAGATCTGACCAATCGATGCCAACTTTGGGATACGTAGCCATAAGTTTATTGAGTATACGTGGCTCCGAATCCGTCAAGGCAGCTGTAGCTAATGCATTGTTACCAAGCCTCATCTTCAATATGTGAGGTTTCCAAAATTTGGTATAGGGTATAGATCACCACCTCTCAACTCGGAGGGGATTGGAAGTTCATGTTGCCATGTAACTCTCATACTGTTGGTGTGGACGAAGGAATTCAACATTCTTTCTGCATACATATGAAGAAGGAGGATAGATATTTGGTAGACGAAATAAAGATTCAGTTAGATGGCATTTGGTATTGTTGCTAGGCATGGAACAGATTTGACAAGAAGTGCAGCCCAACATGAACAATCAAATCGACGATAGCACATCAGCGTACACTATCGCGAAGCCAAATAAGAAAAGAGCTCTTGGAGCAATTTAATCCGCGGTAGAATGGCCCTGAGAGTGGAATTCCGGAGAGTGGCAAACATTGCCGATAGGACTCTAATCCTGCCCCTGGTTTGCAAACCCAATTGGCCAATACCTAATGCCGATATCGAGTGGAATAACTAGAAAGGAGATAGAGAGTGCAACAGAAAATCTCTTCTTCAAGACTTCGTCATGGTCTCATCCCGTAGGGAACATCTCGTCGGATCCATACCATGCAGTGGCAAGACGCAAGGTCAGATGCAACCACAATGTAAGGACGACGGGATAAGTTTCCATGAAAAGAAAACATCTCACTCCTCACCTGCACCAAAGCCAACATTCCGCCACCTACAATTCGCCAGTACATGACCTCCGGCATCCCAGACCTGTTCCCCGGGCCCGCAGGCACACACACCCCGTCCCGCTCCATTGCTTGCTGCAGGCCGCTCCGGGTCTCTCCCTTCTCTCCCCAAGGGTCGGCGGCGGAGCCATTCTCTCTGGGCCAGATGCCTGTGGACTTCCCTAGATCACACATCCGCAATGCTGCTTTGCATGTCGCAGCAGAGATTTCATGCCTCTGCCGATTTGGGGCCAAGGTAAAATGACGTGGCATTATAAGGGCCCACGGTACTTACCACCTTGCGCTACGTGGTAGAGCCGGTCCGGCACGAGGAAGCAGACCCTCCAAATCTGGACTTTATGCCTTTGACATGCCCACTTGTTGGTGTTGCTTCGCGGCGGTGCCGAGTGGTTGGTTGGGTGCCTGCTCACGGTCCAGGAGAGGAGTGGAGATGAGATGAGGCTGCGAGTGGTTGAGGGATGGGATGAATGTTGTGATCAAGGTTCGATGAAGGTATTCTGACCAAGGGGCATTGCTTTTGAAAAGCCTTGATGGTAGGAGTAGCTCCCAATCCCCTACCTGGCCGTACCAGACTTGTGTGTTTGGGTTTCGAGTGAAGAGGCTGAGTGAGAGGAAAACGACGGGAGACAAGGATATGGCCCTGGGAGTTATGGACCGCCCAAGCGCAGAGACAAGCCTACCGTATTTGCCGCCAGATAACTCATCTCCTTTTTGGGTAGCATATTGGCGCCATAGACAATGGGAAACCGGGTCCGACGGACTGATGATGGATCTCTGAAAATGCCCCTATTGAAGAAGTTTGCCACTGGCCGTCGATATAGGCCACGGCCCCCATTCGCGCTTCGATTATTGCCACCAACGCTGAGGCCCCCCAGACGGGGTTGAAAGGCGAGAGGGCTGAAATGCCAGCAATTTCTCCAAAACTTGTCAGCGGGATGGGCAAGGCTCCGACGCGGGTCAAGCCGCAACAATGAGGCAGTATATCGCAAATTATTGCCCCAGAAGCCAAGGGTTCGGCCCACTGACCTTGTGTCGATATTAGAAAAGGCCTCATCGATCGGATGACCTTCCTATGCTGGAAATCAAACATCTATCCCCGAAGAGGGAGAGCCCCCTGAGGCGGTTAGTTGCATCATGCCGTGGAGATGCCTATGCATCGCCCAAGGGGAGGGAATCTACCTACTGTACGCCGCAGGCCCGCGCTCCTCAGCCAGTGATCAATTAGGAAGGTTAACGGTGGGGGGATGAGTTGGACGAACTCACTCCTTTCGGGCGCGCCGTGGCTTTCGACTGAGCCTCTGCTGTGCTGTGTGTCCAATGGCTCCGTTTCTGGCCCCCTGGAACAAGCAGGCTGACTGGCGCCAGAGAGAGGCTTTCGAGATCGGACGAATTGCCTACCTCTCACCGACATTAGGCCTATATCATCAATGCTGTGTACCTCTTAGTGGTCACCCAAGAGGGATCGGGATTCGACCCAAGGGGGTGGTTTAATTGCCGCTGCTATAATGCGTCACTGGCAGCGTTCGAGCGTTAACGTACGTCGCTCTCCCCAATCCGATCGTCGGACGCATCTTTAAGAAAGCTTGGGTCGTCAGCTATAGGCATGGGCGGTATAATACGATAGAGACACTCTGCGCTTTTCGATGCCCCCCCGCATGCGAGAAACTATCCGGGGACCGGGGGTTCATCATGAGAGCTAGGCTGATATCATCCAACCCAAGGCGTCGAGAGGTGCCGCGACGTGATGATGTTTTGACAGCATTGCCGCAATTCGCATTGGTCCCAGCGAAAGCTCGCTGTGATGGCCTCGTTCGGTTTCCTTTGGTGTGCCGCAAGTTTCAGTCTTGCTGGACTCGGCGCCGAATATAGCCAGGCAGATACGTTTTCTGCAGGCATTCCTTGGTAGCGAGCGGCTCTAGCCTTCAGTCCGCTGGCATCTAGTTGTCGTTTCTTCCCTGGTTTCTAAATTGGTCGTCCCAGATCTCGAGTTCCGGATTGATTCTTCTTCTCGATCTCGTATCAGCGTCACGTTGGGGCTTCTCCCTATGGCCGAGCGTGGGATGCTTGGATGAACATGACCTCTCGGCTCTTTACACTCTGCCTCCATGGGCTTACCTGAAACAGAGGTCTTCAATCGCCTGCAAGCTTGAGGCTAGCGCATTGTCCGTCGGTGTCGAGAGGTGTTTGTTTGATGCAGCCGAAGCCCCAGGCCCACTCCCGGCCACGCCCCAGGACGGTGGATGGATGGACCTGCACTAGTGTCAGGTCAAGTGGTGATGGGCAAATGGTGTCTTGAAAACTGGCAGACTGGGGACCCGAGACAATGCAGTGTGAGCGTCAATTGGGCGCTTTGGAGGGTTGGCTTGTGCTGGTGAGCACAGCGGCCCACCGGCGTGCGAAGCATTCCAAGCATCCCCCTGCTCGAATCGAGCGATGGTGCTTAGGAGGACCAGCGACTTTGGCCCGTTGAGGGATCGGAGAGAAAGGAGCCAGGGATCTGTGAGAGGTTTGGCTGGGGTCGATATCATGGGGTGCTTCTAAAAACAGAGGCGGAACGCTGTCACCGTAAGAGGGCGGGAGATTGGAGGATCTGCGATATGATGCGCAGAAGGGAGAGGGATCTGGCTTGTCAAATCGAAGAAACTAGGCCCGAGACCTAGCAGCATTCGAATTTCTTTTCTAGTGGTTGCTAAGACGCCTTGGTGCTTCGCCGAGGCATCGAGAAGCCTACGCAAAGGGCCTGAAGTGGCCCTGACCCCTGTCGTTTTGCTGCACCAAGGGCTCCATCAGATCGACTTTTTCCCAAGAAAGGATCAGGGGGGGTTTTTGTCGAGTGTCAAGATGGGGAATTCCAATCAGTCAGTGCCGCTCACCCTCATCTTCCGAGCCTCGCCCATGGCGGAAGAGCGCCAAACTGGCGATGGCGTTGGCGTGTCGTTGCGACATGTTCATCGTCCTCCGTCCTGCGAGGTTGATGAGACGAAGGAGGGACAACACAACGGGACGCGGCACAGTTTCTCTGGTTCCCCCTGTTTCGGCCCTACACTAGACAATTCAGCACTTGTTCTATTCTGGGCTATTCCTTCCATGATGGAACACGAACCGGGGAGGGGTGGTCGCGTTTGAGATTTTGGTGTTGGACGGTCAACTACGCCGCACATCCCTGGCGTTGGCAGCATGCGGTGAGGGCTGGATGCGACACATGAGACGAAACTTGCGAGTTGGATCAACGCGCGGATCTGAGGTGAGTCGGAGCGTGTATCAGTGCCTATCCGTGCCAACAGTCAGTCCCCATCTTGATCTCACCACACATGCCTACCTACCTACCATATGTACCTACCCAACTCGTGCGGCTGCATCAGCGTCGACGTCTTTTCCGGGAAGGTGTTTCGTGAGGATGAATGATGAAGCGAAAAGAGATGGAAGGCATTTTGTCCTTGTACGGAGTAGATCTTTCGGAGATGACGTTGGGGTCATTGCAATCGGATGGAAAGTGCTCCTCCTTGTGGTGTTTGTTGGCGGCCCCTTCCCTCCGCCCCTCCCCGCCACCTACCCGCTGTCAATCTGTGTGTGATGAGGACAGCACCCGGGCAGGTACTCCGCTCCGGACCTCCCTGCCCAACCCAAGCTCCAGTCCTCCCCACCGAGCGACCATCATCAACTCACCTTTTCTTCACCTTCAGCTTCGCGGCTCAGTTGCCGGCCCCCCGATCACCATCCATTCCATCCCCGTCGTGTCTTACTCATGCTAGAGGCCGAGACATGGACTCCTTCTGGGAACCAACAGTCTTCCCTGGACCATCCCCAGTTCTCACTGACGTCTCGGGGGTCAGTTCGAAGACTCTAATCCCTTTCACCTGACAACAACGGCCCTTCAAGGACGATGAGAATGACTGCGACGACGATGCATCCCGTTCGACGCAGCCCAGCCGCCTTCCAGCAGCGCCCAGAACCAGCCCAAGCACGCGCATGAATCACCCTTGCACATCGCCAGTGGCTTCCGCCCGGCTCGGCTGAAACTTGCCTAGCCTAGTTCTTGGCTGAACCCATCTGAATATTCAGCCAGGGACACTGATCCAGACCTCCAAGTCTCTTTGTCCCATTGCAACATCCTTACCTTCCTCCGGCAACAACGTCCTAGGGTCCAGGGCAGCCACGCAGCGCGCATGGAACGTGGGGCGTGCTATCTCGACTGGGAGCTACTTGCGACTGTTCTTTGCTTTCGTCTTTCAACGCCATGGCGAGCATCGTGGCCTCTCCCCGAGACAAAACCACTATGCCTCATACACTGGACGTTGTCGATGGGCAGGCTGCCGTCAAGGGCATGTCACTTACCCGATTCTTGCTCTACAGTCATACATACGAAGCAGTATGCGCACCCTGTTTCCCCAGCCCCCGGCTGGCGAGTCCGAGAGGGATAGTATTTGGGGGGTATTGACAGACCAGCAACCCCATGTTTATCTTCGATCCACTCATTACCTCAAGCTTCGGCCAGACAGACACAAAAAGCCACCTTGCGGTGTGCAATGTAACGCGATCGTCTCCCGGAAGTTGAGCAAACTAGCTAGCATCATCCCTTCCGTCAGCCCAACTGTCCCCCAGATCTCTGGCAGCCGCCATAGGCGTTGCGGCTCCCAGACTGACCGGCCCCAGATAATCAACTCCCCACGGTGCCATACCGGCATGCGGAAGAGGGAGCACGCATCGGATTTACATCCGGAAACACTTTCGACGTTGACCAGTGGCCAATCAATTGAGTACCGGAGTGCCTGACTGGTGATGGGCCAGCACCTCGCCGTTGTACTTCGTATCAATACATTGCACGCTCCATCAGGCCATAATACTGACCAGCAGGTGGGTGTATGATTCGTACACTCTGGCCGAAGCATTGTATGCGGCGCGGCAAGCGACACATTGCGCGATGGCAACGTGCTCGGCCGCCGCGAAAGGACAGCTTCATAGAGTGGGTGTCCTTGCTCTGCCGTGCAGCTCCCCGCTTGCCTTCCGCCTCTTCATTAACTTAGATGATCCGCCAGGTCGCAAGCTGCTACCCAGAATGGGTCATCCCCAGCACCTGGCCTCGGCATGTCCCGACCAGCTGTCGACCAGCACATGGGCTCCTCTATATGCGGTGGGTTCCTAGGTCTGTTGCGTTGCAGCGGTCGTGTGCCTGCCGTTCCCTTCTTCTGGCGCAGCATGGGTTGCAAACCCCAGCGCTCACGCCTATGTTCCGCGTCCACGTTTAGAGCGCCGTCAAACAGTTTTAGATCCCTGAACAAGTTTCACACACCATGGCACGTACGAAGTATGTACCAAGCTGCAGGTCGACAACACGACTGCGCCTCGATGGGCCCCTTTCCGCACAGCAGCACGGGAAAGGGGTACCGTGCTCAATGTGGGATGCCCGTCTGTCCATTCTCTTAGCTCGAGGAATTTGCCCGGTCTCGAGCGGCACCGGTCAGGTTGGCCCCTCTACAGTCTTGAGTCCTGGACCCTGTCCGGACAATTTATTCCCTTGTGGAGATCATGGTTCGGACGGGGCTTCAACGCCATGATCTACGACCCGTCATGCTTAACCAACAAGGATGTCCTCTTCCTCGAAACTGCCGGCCACGCAGCCTACAACCAAGCGCCGTGCCCGCTTCGCCCGGCTACTTGTCGAGTTTTCGCTCACAGCCACTAGGGATGTTAGGGCTGACTGAGCCTAGGCTGTTCTGTCTGGGGAAGCCAAGCTAGGTGTCCCTCGACATCCGTCCTAGGTTTCTCTGAATGGACTGGCGAGAAGGTCGTAGAAAGCACCTTTTCCCTTTGATAACGGACGCTTGATGCAGAGTGGCACCGTGCCTTTGGGCCCCTGGGACGGGACAGAATGCAGCAGCCCTTGCTTCGTCTACTACAATGATGATGCTGGTTCCCGCTGCAAGCCCACTCTTTGGTCTCTCTTTTTCTGTCACCATTTTGCTGCGATTACCATTCTTGTCCTTTCCCCCTCCTACATCAATAGCTCTCAAGGCCTCGGCAGGTTTCTTTTCCTTCGCCAGTGCTTGAAACACCCTGATCCCAGGCCTTCCTAGTCCGCGAGGAGCCATCCATCAATCCATGTCTGTTTAGTCCACACCCCTTCAGCCCTCCGTCTTCGCCCCCCCCGGTCCCAACCCCGACCCCAAACGACTACCGTCTTCGAACCCTACCGACTCCTTCATGCGTTGTCAAAACCAGTCATAGCGTCCGTCGATTACCTAGGTGTTGTGGTAGATTCGTCTCGTCTCTTGGTTTTCTCCTTCCTCTGTCCTCGATTTATGTGTTACTGCTACTTGTCTCTCCCTTTGTCGCTCATCTCTGGGCCTCACATTTCGAGCCTGGATCCGCACCGACACAAATCTTCGATACTGCCGAGACGGAGTGGCTTTGACAATCCTAAGTTGCGAGGATTTTATTCAACACATCTAGCCCATACTCCCTGGCCCTGGGAGGGATCGACAACCAATTCAATCGACTTGGCGGGTGGGATTCTATATATCTGTTACCGCCGCTGCCGTCTCCATCCTCCAACTTCCACATCGCAATACGAAAGAGGGCCCGTCTGCCAAGTTTCACATTGCTGCGCGACGAACCGGCATCCTGGCATTCGGGACCGTATACAAGAAACGGCGCGCACCTCCTCTGCCGGCTGAGTCGTATCTGAACAACAACCCCGACCTCCCGTGTCTCAACCCATCAGCGTTCCGTCTGCTTGCCCACCTATTCAATCTGACCTCCTAATCTAATCATAATAATTTCTGAAAGCAAGCTGGTCTATCCACAACGCGCCATACACTGGACATTTGATGGCCGTTGTCTTGTGAGGGTAGTCGATTGTACAACGCCCCCAAGCCTTTGACGACAGAAACCGGAGCCCGGTTTAGCAATCAAATTGGCGACCGCTAATCCGAGCCTTCAACCGACAGGACCGGGGCATAGTTTTGGTCTCTGGGAATACGAAATCGTGCCCTTGACTTTGTTCCGTGCTACGAGACTCCGATTTTAATCTCGCCGCTATGAAGATTGAATCGATCTTGAACGAGTCCTCGGGGCCGAGAACCCAAGAGCGGGATCAGGGGGGAGCCATATCAACGGGTACCACCCAGAGAGGCTTTGAAAGCTCCCCATTCCCTTTGCCAACTCCTTCACCTGAGTGTGCGCACTCCAAAGCAGCCAGCGGATGGGACAACAAAGTTCGCACACCATGGGACGCTGGTGGATACTCACTCCCCGGAATTGTTGGCACAGTGGCACCTTCACCATCACCCTTCGCTGCCCAATCCCCTGTCGAACAAAGAGCATTTTCTCAGCGATACGGAGTGTCCGCGAACGGTTTACATTTGAGGCATGCATCCATGGAGGCGCCGATTAGCACACCTTCTCCTGGACTTCCTACTCCGTACACTCGACCGGTCCGGTAAGTACAGGCCATTCCACCACACTGGATGGCGAAAATCGGACAAGCAAGCTGATGTTTTTAGGAGACGGATGCATTCCACTTCAGAAGTTTGGATGGCAAAGAGGTACGTGTATAATGTCGGAGAACACTACTGTTCTCTTGGTGCTTTCATCTTCCAGCGATTGATGACTCTAACTGACCAGTATAGCCGCGGTGGCGATAACCGCCCCTATCAAGACTTGAGAAGGTTGGCAAGACACATCTTCCTTTCTTATGTTTCCCAAAAACAGCCTACTCCGGGAGATTCGGCCAACGGGGCTAACAATGCACAGGCCGAGTGTTTTCGCAGAGAACTACGAAAGAATTTCTTCCGAGAGCCACGGATTTTCGGATAGTCGGAGTAGCTTCT
Organism: Fusarium robinianum; assembly: GCA_013623725.1. Lineage (NCBI taxonomy): Eukaryota > Fungi > Ascomycota > Sordariomycetes > Hypocreales > Nectriaceae > Fusarium > Fusarium robinianum. The sequence goes on along the minus strand of JABFFI010000215.1, from coordinate 22,686 downwards.
CTTCCCACTGTTCGTCAACGTTCTCTGGTGGGCATTCAAGAATCTCATCCATGTCCACCGTGGGCGGTAGTGCTCCGTTCGGTCCTACAGTCGCAGATGTTCCTATGCTCGATACAAAGCTGGAATCATCTCATAGGCAGGCACTAGTTCCGACGTTGGTAGATGTACCGGCGCCTTCTCCAAGGCTCCCGGCCCTGCCACTGCGTAACACCCCTTCGACTGCAACTGTCCCGTTGCCATCCCGTAGTTCACCAAACTATTTCACGGATGCCAACGCAATGGAGCAAAGATATCTTCGTTTGTCAGAAGACTTCAGGTGAGCTAATTCCTTTATTTCTACTCTACAATACCCATGAAGGCCTACCAAGGTTGCCCATGAGGCGAACATTTGGGAAACAACACATCTGCCCACCCTTGAACCCCCCCTGTGACTTTCCCCAGGCTGTTCAGGCAGATTTCTTCGGCGGTTTGCTCCCCATAGGAATTCTGAGGCGTCCGAAGTCGAACGTTTGTGACTAGGTGAGCGTCGGTGAATCATGATGTCCTTGGTTGTATCATCATATGAGTTGGGGGGGCCGCTCCTGCGTCGTCCCCCGTTCGTATCGACACGACACTATGGGGAAAGACCTGACAGCTAATCACTGCAAACGCTGGGCTTCTGTGATTGTCTGCTATCAGTCACGCCCCTGAGCGCTGGCTAGTCTATCTTCAGCGACGACTTGCTAATCGGGAAGGCTTCTGGATGCTTAACAATGGTTTCCCTACTCAAACGTCTCTTTTGACTCCTCATCTACCATTCGAGATTACTGACTCCCGCTTTTTCAAGCAGCCCCAACCTCAGAGGTAGCGCCTTGACTTCTCTAGACCACACGCACAAGCCCGCAATTCCTGCGTCAAACCCTCCAGATATCACTTCGCAACTCACACACCTCCCCTCGTCCTTGCCACCGCTTTCTTCTAAGCGTCCCGAGACGGTTCTACCGCCACCTCATCTGAACATGCCGCGGAGCATTGCAGGCCCCAGGGCGAGTCGGCGAACTCGTCGGGCTGACGTTTCTCCAATCGGGGATCGGGATAGGGAGTCTCCTTTTGGAGTAAGCCTGGAGGGAAATAAGATGTCCCGTACTGCTGGTCTTCAGGGTATGTTCTTGTGGTTTTTTGGGGGGTGGACATCATCTAATTTTCTCTTCGTAGATTTCTCTCCCGGTGAAGCTCCTCCGAGCGATTCGGGGTCGCGATTTATTGATACTTGCCACCGTTTTGGCCTCGTTGCGAACACTCCTCTCCGCGGCGGAGATATTTGTATGCAAGTCGACAACTGCAACACTGGCTCTGTTCCCCGCAAAGTCATATCTCACATCTTCGGCCGCAACAAGGTATGCACTCGCCGCATTCCTGAGCGCGCATGGGTCTGCATGTGCCGCAAACACTATCAACGAATTCGATACCGCAAGGGAGCCGAGTTCAGCATGACACAAATCGACTTGGTATATGAGCAGATAGCTCGAATGATTTTCTGGAGCAAGGGGCTGGAGAACGAAGGATCAACCAATGTCGAAGGCATATATATTCGGTCCTGGACATTCTCAATCCGCAAGCGCGAACTGCGGCGACTTGTCGAGATGAACGGGCAGGACCCTCTTCCTCGATGGATCATTCAGAGCTTGGGGGATGGCAAGACCCACGACGACATCCTCGACATTGTTGAGCGACTCCACCACGATATTCAGCAAGGCATCCTGAGGGATGTTCCTCCAGTCGAGTTCCTCCCTGAGGTCGTCGACGCATACACTCACGGAGCTGCTCAGTCGCCCGCACGTGTCGCCCGGGAGTCCTCTGGCGATGTTGAGATGGTAGACGCCACCCAACCTGGGGCCGGGGATTTGCGCGGCGATGGAGATTCGCCCTTCTCATTCACTAAGGACTCTTCCCCTCTTGAGCCAGTCCAGGAGGAAAGGGTCGATGTCGGGAGCGACAGTGAGGGTCTGGCATCTCCAACTGCGTCGGCAGTTTCCGAGATGGCTCGACCGATCCATAGCGCCGCCGGAAATCTTCAGGGTCGAGAAAATGAGCCACGTGGTTTGGCAACTGCGCCCACCTATGGCCACCGGGCCTGCTTGGATCTCGACAACCATGCGCAACTTGCCGATCGTCGTAGCAGTCGCTCAAGTTTTGACAGTCAGAGCCCAAAGTTTACCCCCATGTGCCAAGCCAATATTGATTACCACGCACAGGAGTCGGACATGTCGGTGATCAGCCGCCCTCGAGGGCCGCATTTTAACCACTACAGCCCCCGGAGCCCCTTTCCCGGCGCGAACGAGCATCCATCGAGAGAGTTTGTTCCAGTTGATATGTCTATGGCGGGCGTTGCGGCCCCAAGCACTCTGGGAGACGGACCACAGACAGTGGGCTGGAGGGGCCGGGAGCTTTTGGGCACGCCATACAACCACTACCCTGCAGTTGGAGAAGCAGCTGGTGACGATCCTCTCAGTCAATATGGGCGCAATCAAAGATCCAACACTGATTTAGGGTATCCGCTCCCCCTTAAGACACCCGAGCTTTCTCGCGACCTGTTTCTCCCCGCCGGGCAACTGGATCCTACTCGGCCCCGGCATGAACCACGTTCTACGCGGGCCCATGACCAGCCGTCGGGTTCGATTACCCGTCCGCCAGTGAATCCTGACGGAACCTGGCAGAGAATCACATCCCGGGCGGGTTCTCCAACCCTTCCAATGGCGAACCGTAGTGATCCCCAGAGATCGTTCTATGGGACCCTTACTGGCTTCGATTCCTGGGCTGGACCAGTTGAAGGACGCCTCCTAGGCCGCCATGACAACCCTTCGGCCGACGTCGTTGAATATCCTGATCCAGATCTACCCCAGCACCACGATCCCTTCTACAGCAACCCAGGCGGTGCTAGAAAGATCGATGCTCGCGGAAGCCACTGAGAGGCACCAGTACTACCAACAACTGCCAATACTGTCATGCTAGATTCTAGCCTTCTATTTTGACCGTATCGGTTGATCGATTGGTTCCATAGGGAGTAGAAGAGATGCGGAATTACACGACTGCTCGGATCAGCACCTGCAAAGGACAGCAGGCAAAGAGAAAAAAAAAACAAGAAAAAGGAAACGGGGAAGGACGACGACGCAAATCTTCGATTGCTTTTCTTTGATCGGGAGGATTTCCCTTTGAGTTTAGAGTCTTGACGGCTTCCTCGTAATGTATTTGTTGCGATACGTCCTTTTCTCCTACCAGTTCATATGGATTTCGGTACTACAAAAGCGTCTCGATTCAGGTACCTGATGGGCATATGGGTAATATGACGGTTTAATGGACGATTGCTACGGATGGGTAGGTTGGCTGCGTTTCTCGGGTCGGAGTTGAGGAGGGCTCAAGGTTAAAATGGCGGCCTGCGATGCTTCCGCGGAGGACGATGGATAATGCGTGAGGATGGTATCAACGGATCAGCAGATTAATACCCATTGCTCTTTGCGGCCAATAGATTTGGCAAACCAACAGCGTTTCTCCTGTTTTGTCGAGATGACGGGCTTGGGGGTGGTTACTCTCCTCTTGAACATGATGACTCCGCTATCTCAATCTTTCAACTCGCCCATATTCGCTCTCGCGACCTGGACAAAGCCGAAGCGAGTGTACTAGGCAGCAAGAAAACCCCAGGGATGTCTACTGATGTCAGAGAGGGTTCCTGGGATGGAGTGTTGAGAGATAATCTTGAGGGGCGGGAATGCGGTGTTGGCCAAGACTGAGAAAGGCAAGCAAAACATGCATTGCATCAAGTATCTCAAAGTCTCACTAGTGACACGGGGAGACGGTGAAAAGAACGACCTACTAAGGTATGGATCATGGCCGTTGAACCGAGGTCTACGACCTTGTAGACCTGCCTTGATCAATTATCGGTGACTCGACTGAGCAAGCGTTCTCCATTTTCACAGAATTTACCGAGTTAGACGATGACCCGGGCCAACAGGTAGCTTATACGAAGTACGACACCATACCTAAGTAGCTCTCGGCAGAACGAGTTAAGCGCTCAGACGGAACCAAGAGAGAGGGATCCAACCAACCGGGTCTCGGCGCGCGCGACAAAGTCGTCGATGGCGTAGTTAGCCAACCCCCCACTCCCAGCCGTTGTCACTGTCCGCTCTTCTTTTCCTTTTCCTTTCTTTTTCCTTCTTGACTGGCTGTTGCGCCCGAATGTGGAGGAGAGGAGAAAGAGCGAGGGGGGGCTCAGAGTTGGGGAAATGAGGAGAAGGCTCTAGGATGATGACAGCATCATGTGTGATGATGTAGTAATAAAAGGGAAACTTGAGAAACTTGATGATGTGCAACTGATGTAAACAGATCGACCTGCTTCGAATGGAACGAGTGAGGCTAAGAGGAGTGGGCTAACGTCAGCCAGCGTCTATGATAGGTCAGATAACTACCTACCTAAGGTAGTTTGTAGCCCACGCCAGACGAATCCCGGATGTGAAAGCATGCCATAAGCGCCGGCAGTTCCAAATCCCGCGTGCTTGGAGAAGGGGAAGTTTCTGGAGAACGGGACGGCCCCGTTGATCGCCGTCAAGGGAGGGGGGAGGGAGGGGGGAAGAACAATAATTGCTTGCTAAGACTGGGGAGGGAGGGCAGCGTGGAGTCTGGTCATCAACGTGTCAGTGTTGAATCGCGCTTAGGAAATGCTTATGTGTGTGTGTGCCTGTGTGTGTGCCTATGTGTGTGTGTGCCGAACGACAATGTCCTTGACTGCCGTACAGTAGCGGTAGCGCGTATCCACCTGCGTCTGCCCTACTAGGCTGAGTTGTGTCATATTTTTTTTTTGGGCCTTGCCAGTACGTGATCTGATCTTGATGATCCGGCTATCGTAGTTTTTTAGCTTGTGGGGGCAGAGGGGGGGGATCTCAACGGTGGTGGTGATGGAGGTTTTGGTGGTGGTGGTGGTGGTTGTTGGGGTTGAGACAAAGGGGGGAGAGAGTATTGTTGTATATGACTTCAATACTTGGAGCAATGCATTGTTTTTTTTTTTTGTTTAACACGGTGATAAAACATATTCAAAGAGTCGACATTTATCAACATTCATTGATATCTCTGCTATATGGAGGACATCTCGAGTACCTCCATCCATCCATCCATCCCCATGTCTCCAAGGGTTCTCGACCGCTTCCTTGTCTTAATTTCCTTTTCCACCACCCTTTTTCTTCCCCCTTCCCACATTCTGCATGGCTAGTTCTCGCTTTAGTCCGATTATTATCTTTATCTTTATTTTTTTATTAATTTTTCTTCCTTTTCTCTCTGTGTGCGTGCGTCTTTATCATTCTTCTCCTCACCTTCCTTTTCCTTTTAGTCGCTCATTCCCTACCTACCTATGACTTAATCAGCGACCATGCGCCTTGGGGATACACCACGGTACGCCCCGTCAGCAGCTGACTAAACCCTTAGACGTCAAACCCAACGTTGCCTGGCTCTCTCTCCCGTCTTCTTCAAACCCCCCCCAACCTACCAGGTAGGGCAACGACTGGGGGTTGCATCTACAATCTACAAGCTGCTTCTGCGAGGCTCCATCCAAGCTCAAGGTACTCCCGACAACAAGCGCTGCCGGACTCCGGGGGAGGGGCGGCGCCGTATTCGCCTCTTCCGTGCCGTTGTGACATCCGTCAATATTAAAGGGCCGGTCCCCGACGACGACAACGACAACCTCGATCTCATCCTCATCAAGTAACCAACACGGACAGCTTCTCTCTCTTCTCTCTTCCCTCTAAAAAGATACAAGCCGGAAGCAGAAGCAGCAGCAGCAGCAGCAGCAGCAAGCACCTATCCAAAGCTAGACTTGAACTTACAAAGACTCTCTCTCTCTCTCGCCTCATTGCAAGACTCCTGTTTCCAATACGCCGTTTCCCCCAGGACTACAATCTACCTACCCACTTATTAGAGTGCCCGATTTGACGACCCAAGTCTGCCCGCTCTTGTCAGACAATAAGCAATAAGCTTATAGTCTATACCAACTCCCTCCCCTCCTCTCTTCAGGGATCGACACTTTGACACAACTCCCAAATATCCAGCTCCAGCCCGCTTACACACGCGGACGGAGCTACCAATCCAGGAACAACGGACCGCAGACAGAAGAAAAAGAGCATGGTGCGATCCGTGTCGTCGTCACGGGGCTCCGAATCGCCCATGGAAACTGAACGCGCTCACAGAGCCTGCGAGAAGTGCACCCGCACCAAGAAGAAGTGCGACAAGGCTTTGCCTGCATGTTCCCGTTGTACGAGGTGAGAAGTTTCTCTTTTCTTTTTTCCACATTTCTTGGTTCCATCCATACCATGCATCCGTGTTATTCTCCAAGTTCCAGCTCGTTGACTCGCTCCCAGACTCACCACCACCTGTTGCTATGACTTCATCTACACGGCCCCGGCCACCGCCGTCGTCGACCCGGGATCCTACCTCCTCAGCTCTACTTCCAAACCTGGCCCCGACGCTTACGGCCCGGGCATCTTTGACCCGGCCTTTGACATCTCCACTTCCGCCATCATGTCCCTACTGTCCTCTCGCAACATTACTTGGCGCGACGCTGCAGATCGTTACTTCGAGACCATGAACCCCTGGCTCTCTGTCGTTCACCCAGAGCTCTTCGCACTCCGCACTGAAGGCCTCACCTCCCCCTCTGCCGCTGGATCTCTCGCCGGCCCTAGCACTGGACAACCCAACACCGCTGCCAACCCTGCGCCTCCCGACCCGGCCGTTGCTCTCCTAATCGTCTGCATGCAGCTCGTCTCGCAGTACGATGACGAGGCCGCCGCCGCCTCCACCACTGTCCCCGAGGGCAAGGACATGATCGAGATGCCCGCCTACCTCGCCGCCAAGCGCACCCTCAGCCTCCTTCGCGGTCTCTCCACCCCCTGCATCGAGCTCGTCCAGTGTGCCATCCTTCTCGCGCTCTTCGAGTTTGGCCACGGCGACGTCATGCGCGCCTACGTCACCATCGGCGATGCTAACACCATGGCCCTGGCTCTCGGCATCCGCCCGGGCAAGTATCACGAGGCGGACCACGATGTCCAAATCCCATACGATGAGGAAGAGCGCCGCTGCGTCTACTGGAGCCTTCTCGTCCTCGACCGCCTCGTCCACGTCGACTGCACCCTGATCCACATGCCGCTCCAAGTGCCCTCCCCGGCTGCCGACGACCTCCTCCCCACCACCAACCTCGTGTGGAACAACCAGACTCAAGCCCCTACGCACTCTATCCAGCGCCATCCCGCGCATGTGTCCCCCTCAGTGCCCCTGGGACCTTTCCAACGCAACTGCCAGTGCGCTATGCTCTACTCCAAGGCCTTCTCACCCGGTCGGGATCCAGGTGTCACGGATGCCCTGATCGATGACTTTGACGAGCTCGATATCGCCACTCGAGCCCTTGTCGAAGCCATGGTCCTCCAGGCAACTCGCTGGGGCGACTTCTTTGAATGCTTCGCGACTTGTACCTGGTGCGTCTTCCCGACTCCTCCCCCCTTAGTTCCCCTCCTCCTCTCCCACATCCTCTTCCCCCTCAACCACCCCGAAAGATGATCAACAAACATCCACCATCCTAACGCTCCCACTTCTTCACCCCGTACAGTCTCCTCCTCCTCCTCTACTGCCGCCAGCTCCGCACCCTCGACTCCCCCGCCACCGCTGCAACGGTCCTGTCTTCCCCATCCCCAAACGGCGACGACATTGCCCGCAAGGCCATCGCGGGCCTCAACTTCACCATCCGCATCATCGCCGACACCACCACCGACTTCAACGATCAGCTCGCTCATCGCCCGCACCTCCTCGCCCCTTGCTCCCCCGTCACCCCCTACTCCGCGTTCCACTGCCTCATGGTCCTCAGTCACTTTGAGCACATCATCCCGGAGGCGGATGTGCGGTTCCACGCTATATATAGTTCCCTGCACTTCTTCGCTAAGAGATGGGGTGTTGCTGGTGAGTTGACGAGTCGCGATACGCTAGTCGAAAAAAACTTGGTTTACTGACTTATTTTCACAGGACAATTAGTTAGGAGAGTTGAACTGTTCTTAGCAGAAGGCAACAGCGTGCAATGGTGCTTCTTGAACAGCTGAGCACGTTGAGAATCGTCTCCAATTGTGCGAACCCTGGCACTAAATGGTAGTTGATGGAGTGTTCCCCAATTCGACATGTCACATCCGATCGTGCATCGAATCGATCCGGCACTTTGACGCTATAGGAAATTGCCCGGAGACAAAGCAATCGCCGACGCCAGTCACCATTTTGAACTGAGACTTATGCAACCTGGGCATAAACGACGCTTGGTATTCTTAACCCTAACTCAGGCCTGGCTGCAAACCACCATCGCTTTCTCCCGACATGATCCACCGCGAGGTCCTACCATTCATTGATCTATCCTTCGCCATCATGTTTTGTCTTGCCATGCCAATGACCATAGATGGCAACAACCATGCTGCACTAAACACAAAAAGGCCCCCAGTTCCTGGTTGACAGGACTCGACAACAGAAAAAGAAAACAGGACTGCCGAGTTTGACACATCCTCCGATGATGATATACGCTTGACACCAAACTCCAAAAACAGCAAGATAAAAGTCGACATAAAAGACATCTGAATCGTGGGGCCAGTCTCGTTGACGTCAACAATAGAACTGAAAGGGAAAGTGGGGAAAAAAAGAAAGAAAAATATGAAGGGCGTTATGGTGCATTGCCCACAACAAGAACCAAAAGCATGCCATTGAGGAGGCACGAAGCCATAAAGCATGCCCAGACAATGGCCTGGTAGGAAAGCGATAGCGGATCACGCCGGTACATGGTCATACCTAGGGCACTGCATGCCGAGAACAAGCTGGCGACAACGCCAACGGTGACACCGGCGTCGACCTCAACTCGGAGCTTGTGCCTCCCGGTAAAAATTAGAATGCCGGCCACGGCCAGGAGCAGGAAGGACGCAACGAAGCAGCCCACGGTAGCCCAGAGGAGAGTCCTCTCTCGATATCGGGAAGCCTGCTGATGTCCGATGCTGGGAAGGGCATAATGGGTGGTATACCCGGATGTCGGATAGCCGTCAGAGCTGGCATAACCACCTTCTTCATCAGATTCGCTGGTGAAGGTGGTGCTTGAGTAGTCATGGGGTTGGTGATCAGAGGCAAGCAAAGGCTGACGCTCCCCTGACTTGTCGAGATTCAACCATCCTCGCGCCTTTTGATAGGGAATTTTAAAGATACCCTGCAGATATTCGAATCCCGGGAAGCTTGTGTCTTCATCCGGGTTAATGTAAATGGCATATTCGTCCTCCACGGCGCCACATTCGCTACCGTCGTCATATTCGTTCCAGTACTTTACTTGATCTGTCATTTGCGGCTCCGGCAGGGGCTCGAACTCGGGTTGCCGTCGGCTGGTGGGAACACCCGATTGACGACATGATGAACCATAGAAGTGTGACCAAGAGTTTCGTGGTAGTGACTGGGCAAGCGACTCGGGAGAGGTAGGTTCACTCAGAGCAGGGGCGGAAACACGAAGGGTACATGTGATTTCGTCATATCGAGCCTGGAGTGCAGAGAAGTCGCGACGGGTAAAGCTTTTGGGATCGGACAGGATGTTCTCGTTGAACCTGACACTCAGTGTTGTTGAGCCGGTCCATTTCTACAGCGCCAAGTTAGAACCACCGGAGATAGATGAAGGGGTTGGGCGGGTACCGACCTTGTACTTCTTGAGAATTTTGCGGAATGCAACAACTTGTGCACTGGTGAACCGCTCGAGGGCCTGTATGTCCCCGCCACACCGAAGTAGCTCCCGCTCGTATTTGGCGAACCTTCTCTGGTACTTGAACAAATCGTCGGTAGACATCTCGTCTTGGGGCTTGCCCGCCCAGCGCTTGATACCCTTGGCAAGGTGTTCTGGTTACATCGTCAGCTCGAGGCATGTGGTCGCGTGCCTGTGAGACATGGCACGGGAAGCGGCAATGCGGCATACCTAGTCGACGGGAAATCTCATCCGCCTTGCTGCAGACGAAGAGATGTAGGCGCTCATGTTGGTGACCGAGCTCCATGTAAAGTCCATCTTCGAATCGAGTCAGGGCCTCGTCCTTATGGCCCGGGATAGCCATGGCCACAGCTTGGTCGCGGGTCGTGTGAACCTTGATCTCATGCTTCAGCGAGTTGTAATCGAGATTATCTGTTTTGCGACGGATCGCAGACGGTTAATACAAGGCAATTGAGCGAGGGAACGGTGAAAATTCAACGTACGGAGACTCCATTCCGGGACGGACTCCTTCTCAAGATGCTCGCCGAACTTCATGGTGAGGCAAAGATAAGCCGAAGAAGGACAGTGGCCAATCGACTATAACAGGTATTCCGTTGGGGGAAGAGACGCCGAAGCCGTCTCCCTCGAGCTCCCTCGCGATCTTTCCTCCCGTTGGCAGGAGGATGCAACGGGAGGTTGGACGGAGAGGAGTGGCGGAGGGAGGAGGGTTGTTTCGACGGGATGAGCGAGCGAAGATGCGCTGCTGGTTCAAATCGATCGGGAGGCGAGGGAAGGGCGGGAAAGCGCGATCTATTATGGAAACAACGGTTTGTAAGTGGGACGGAAAACTAAGACTTTGTTTCCCAAGTCAGGAAGGCGTGATGGTGGGCTCCTTCGTTTTTTTTTTTTGGTACCTAGGTGACAGAGACAAGGGGAAATGGGAAGGAATGATGGAAGGAGTGAGCGAAGACGGAGGGCGAGAGTGTGTGTGTAAGAGAGAGAGAGAGAGGGAGAGGGAATGACGTATTTGAGACAATTGATAAATCTGGGTACTCTCGTACCTTTTTCTTTTTTACAAGTGAGATTCGCAATCGAACCTGGTTGGGGGGGGACTGGCGGGACCCCTCCACCTTAGGAAAAGGAAAGAAGGGCAAAAAAAAGCAAGAGAGAGGCGGCCTCTGCGGCGTTCGGCTGTTCCTGCTGGCCGTTTCTTGATTCAGCCAGACAAGGGGGACCCTTTCCAATCTTTCGAGGTTGTGCCGTGCTCTGTGCCTGCGCGCTCGTGCCTTTTGGGCTTGGCTTGGGATAACCTGGACCAAAAAAAATGAAAAGCCGGGGGTGGTTGCAGAAGGAACGTGCGTCGGCTTCGCAAATCCGGAGGACGACCGGAGGTGGAGGAGGGGAGGGGGGCGTGTGTTCCCAAGAGATTGATTTTGGTGGTCTCTCTCTATCTCTCTCTTTCTGCTGAAACAGAAGATGAGAGGGAACAAAGGGGCGAACAGAATCAGGCAAATTCACCGCTGTCAAGTCCAACTACTTCCGGGAGGAATTGATGTTGCTGTCTCGGGAGATCTTCACCTTTGTTTGCGACCTTGTCTTGTTCTTTTCTTATCGGCTTGTGTCGCAAGCAATGCGAGACTATAGCAACGACGATTGTTTGCACCCACAAGAAATCTGCGAGGATTCCAAGCAGGTATGTAGGGTCTAGATTAGGTTCCCCAGTCTTTGTGTCCTCTCTGCTCTTCAAGGAAGAATCGCCGAGGGCCAGGAGAAGGCGAATTGTGAATGGGAGTGCGTGAGGTGAGGGAGAGGATCAGGAAGAGGAAGAGAAGAAGAAAAAAAACTTCAATTGCTTGTCTGGAAGCCATCCATCGGTCATTATATATCCTTCAAGCCATTCAGTCATACGTCCACTCTATCCCCAATGGCGCCCACCCAATTGTCCAGTCAGTTGCTCAGGCTCCCTCATAGCCCAGGATGCAAGATGGAGCCCTCCTCCACTCACACCAAGCTCGGCTCGCACCCACCACCCTGGACGGATGGGGCGGTGGCTATGGGAGTGCAGGGATGGGGCTTGGGACGTCGTTGGAGCGCAACAAGGGCTCTTGTTGACGAGATTCTGCGCTAGAGTTGCGATGAGGGGGGGCAGGGAACGCTGGGGAGTGGAAAAAACGACCGTCGGGTCCACCCCGCCGAGATGCGTTTCATGGTCGCATCCAAGAAGCTGGAAAATCCCCTGTTGGTTGCGTATTGCTAGGTCAAAATGGTCAAAAGTCTCCTCCAATTGGGCGAATGGGAGAGGCGAGAGAAGTCTTTCCCGTATCGAGTCATGGATTGGATAGTGTGTACGGAGTAGATATCGATTAAATAAGTGCATGTCGACAAACCGTCAACTGGCATCAGTCTGCCAGCACTCAATTGGGACCGAAGGGGCTACGTAGGATGGACGTAGTCGTTTGCGCCGCATCAGACTGAAAAAACGCCGGTCCCAAACCGTATCGACACCTCATCCGTCGCGCCGATATGGAGCTTGGACGAAGTCAGCGCTGGGCCAACGCTAGACGAAGCTCTACCTTCCACCCTTCCCCCTCCCCCCCCCCCCCNNCCCCCTCCCCCCCCCCTCTCTCTTCTCCCAGCAGCTTTTAGGTACCTGTTGGTCGAAGCTCCTTCGGGCTTTTTCTCCCAATTGGTAGTAGGTAAGCTTTGCGAGGAGAACTGGACCTTGTTGCTGCTGCTAACTTGTTGATGTTCAACGGACGCACTAAGGAAGAGAGAGAAAAAAGAGAGAGGGCGGCGTTTCAAGGACTCTCTAAAGGAGTTAGTTCATCCGCCAACGTTTTGAGGTCGTGCCCTCTATGGTGGTGGGCAAGTGCCGATGGCAGATGGGGAGGGGATGAGAGGGAAGGTGAGTGCGACAGCAGCACAATGTCGTGCTCGTGCGTGGCGTGTTATCTCAAGATTCCGTTGATTCTGAGATGCATGAGATTGGATCCATGACGAGAGAGATGCGCGCCCGCATTTGATTCTGTTAGGTAGGTAGGGACATGTTGTGTTACAATCGCTATCGCCGAAACCGCAGTTGGGAGCCGCCCCTCTTATCAGTGCTACTGTGTGGCTGAGGCAAGAGAGGACCTGGAGATACGACGGGGGCGGGGATGCGGACAAGATTCCCTGGCGTTCACAAAGCAACACCAAGGTTTTGAAATTCGAGACCATGAAAAGACAACCAACACCAGATAAACAGACCTGCAGGACCGGACTACCGGTAGTTAGATACTCGGTATCAATCCTGTCCTGTGATCGACCTATGTACCTACCTCATGGCACTTGTTGATCATCATGCATGCAACAGCAAGGACGGGGAACGGCCCAGACCAACACTGGTGTTCTGCAATGCATGCCATGCAGCAAGCGAGCGTCGCTCAGTACGAAGTATGTCGAGACTTCAAAGACTGCCTGGTGAAGACAGCATCCCCGTGCCTCCGTCCAGCGCCGTCATTGGCCCATGCCTCCATCGGTTCCGTTGCGGCGAATCCAGCCTCCATCGCCCAGTCGATTTGGGAAAACGGCTGGCTAACAACGACTCCACGACGGCACGTACCTCCGACAGTCCGAAGAGTCTAGTGCGTACTGGGACAAATGGGAGAGTGTGTGAAGTCATCCCCGACGACCAACCACCAAGTATGCCCGTCGGAATTTATCAATCGCTTCTTGAAAAATGAAGCTACTTTGGTAACCATAACCACCAAAGAAAAAAGGTTCTTGGCCAACCGCAAAAGTGCCATCGGCACTGAATGCCTGTTGCTTCCTTCATGGCCCTCTCTCTCTCTCTGCTGGTCGTCCATTTACCTCGGTTCGCGATCTGACGCCAAGGTCGCGTTTCCAAGGCCAAGACCCCAGACGATGCTGCTGCATGGGAAGAAAAAAGAAAAAGAAAAAGACGACATCGTTAAATGCTTGTATCCCTGTCTTGCTCGATCATGTTCAGGAGGTTCTTACCCCGCACTGTAATCTCTTTCGATTAACTTCCCGCCGACCTAAAAGTGCTTGAATGAGTTGTATGCTCGACATTGAGCTTCGAGTTGACGAATGTGTCTGTCGTACAGCGCGCGTAGGTATGTAGCACTTATATGACCTCGAATACTTGTTACCCATATTGTGTCTTTCGCTTCGAGGCCATCGTCTTTCGCCTCCCTGACTTCTAAATACAGTCTAGCGTACCTGACGGGTCCACCCAAGCCCCAAGCCTTGGCGACGGGAGGCACGTGGGCACTTTCCTTCTTTCCTATTTTCACGTGACTCCACCTACCTAGGTTGTGGCTGTGTGTAGGTACCTAGGTATCCAGTTCAACAAGCTGCTGCAAGGAAGGCGTTCAAACCTGGAAGTCTTCCAGACGTCTCAGAGCTTCAAGGCGTCAGTTAAGTTTGAGGTCGCAGCGCTGAACTCTACAAATGGGGACTCTACTTTGGGGGAAACCTACAGAAATGAGACGTATCTCCTTGTTATATACCTAAACACGCGGCCCCTCGTGCCCGACAATTGACACTCATCTGCCCACCTCGCGTGTATCGTTCTCGTTCTCGTTCACCATGTTGTCCGCAAAAAATCACAACCGTTGGATGCGTTGAACTCATATTCCGAAGATTGCTGTATCCTCTGCTCGCCTACGCCATCTACATCGTACTTACGGCCCATCAACCCCGACCTCGTTGGTGGGCTTTGTATCACTTCGTCGCTACAGCATGCTTGATGATGTGCTTGGGTGTAGTCGCAGATGACTTTTCCTCCACAAGAAACTACCTAGGGCCCTGCATCGGAGGTGTATTCCATGTCATGCTAGCCTTCTCCACTGTGAGCACTCTTGAGGCCGTCAGGCAGAATGCAAGTCGCCCGCCTCCCTGACCTAGGTATTCAGGATACTGGCCAGAGCTTGTCAGCGAGCTGATATCAACCAAGCTCATATAGCGGATGTGTTGATTGGCACCCAGATACCGATACGCCGACCGTATTTCAGCGCTCATTCATTCACAGTCATTTATTGTCATAGACTCGCCTTTTATGCCGTACTTGGGTCCTTCGTGGCAGTTTTCAACACAGCTCTCTACAAGGTGAACGGACCTAGAGTGACCTGCGCGTCCATCTAGGAGTCTCAAATGGATCGCGGAGACGCTACACTCGGCGGTGCTGTGGTAATCTACTTCATTGCAGGGCCTTTTATCGACATTGTAGAAACGGTACTGCTTGTTGCTTGGTACAATCTCTCCATGACTCAAACAGCTAACGCGGTTCTTTAGATCGTCCTTCTCATCCAAAACTCTCTCTTCCCGGGATGGTATCCACCTACACAACCACTGTGGTCTGTCTCCTAGAGCTCTTTTAGCCTCAACATTGTTGGTTCTGTGCCTATATGGGCGCTCTCGTATGGAGTTGGCCCCACGAGTGATTTAGTCCTTTGAATTCCCTCCTAGAAGATACTCTTGGTGGGATAGGGCGCCCAGTGTTTGCAATGATCTTAATGCTTGCTCATAGAGTGCTATGTTATATCTATATATGCAAAGACTCAAGTCGAACCTGAATGCCCTGACCGAAAAAAACGCCCATACGCCATAGGGCTGATCAGCCCTTCCCCTTTTCTGACGAATATGGCTATTGACTCGTGTGACCAGCATGACGCCCACCCTCCAGAATCCGATCCCGCACCTGCAGAGAACCATCATGCCGAACCTTGGCAGGAACTTGGCACCTGCATTGACGGCAATGTACCTACCGGTATCCGCAAGACCTTTCCTACCTAAGAGGGGTGTGCACTTTGTTGATGTCTTTGTTAGTTTAAGGGCCCTCTTTGGGGGGGTGGTCCCTTTTTCCTTTTGCCGGCAGCTACGGTTGAAAGAGATGGAGCGGGATGCAGCAGACTCAATTTGGGAATTCAATAATGCCATACGACGCCGTTACTACGTACTCCATACTACGTGTTCTTCTCGCGGAGTAGAGTCGGAATGTTCCTCGAGGCTCGAACTACCTAGAGCTGACTAGGGGATGCAGGGATCCTGACCCGTCGCCGCTGATATGGCTCGACCTAGATGCCGTTGTTGAGGAGCCAGAGCCACGGGAAGGGTGTGAGCTGTGAGGATGGGATGGTCGCGTGACCGGATCCAAAAAGGGCGTAACTCACCTCTAGACCTCTGAGAGATCAGCATGGGCTGGAGCTACGGAGCCTATAGGGAGGGGGGACACGGACGAACAGGGGTTCATCAGGGAGCCAGAGAAGCTTGTTTGTTGATGAGCATGGGCCGGAGGCTGCTCCGATGGTTTTAGTTATTTCTTGACTCATGCATGGGTTTTTACTTGTAAAACCGAGAAGTATTCGAGATTTCTCATTGGCGGTCAGTAAGGCATCACCATGTTGTCCCGTCTTTTTTGATACGGAACATGTCGCGCCGAAGTGACTCCCCAAGTGACTCCCCTTCCCTCTGTCCCCACCGTCAAGAAGCGCCGACATGGAAAGGAAGAAGCCAAGTCGCGGGACCCATTACCGAGTTCGGTTCGTGGGTCTCTGACCCTGCCCGCTACCGCACGGCCCAGCATGCAGGGCGATTGAAGCGAACGGGTGTTGTCCGGAGAAGATGCTGTGTGCCAGGTGGGCCTCATTTTTGAGGGTTAGACAGGTGGAGGTCGACGACGGTAGGTGCACCTACCTATGTGGGACGGGAACGACGGCAACGCCTGCCGGAACGTCCAAAACAGCCCGACAAGAACGTCTTGGAGATGCATGGCTCAAGGGTCCTTCCTGCCTGAACATGGACGTTCATTCAAAACCAGAGAGACGTTGATGCCTCTGATGAGCCCTTGGATCGAGGTCATGGGGTCGAGGTTCCAGGCTCTTCAGGTTCGCCACTATGGATCTACCAACAGCCAGCATTAGGATGAATTGATTCGAACCGGTTTTTTTTCCCCCGCCTCTGAGTTGAACATTGGTCTCGATGCCACTATGCAATTTTCCACACCGAAGGTTCCCATACATAGCTCACGTTCATACCTAAGCACGATACGGTTACGTACAGGTCGTTTGCGACGAGAATAGTTCTAGCCAATGAGTTTGAGGGGTATGACATCAAAAAGAGGGGGGCGGTAAGAAGAGGAGGAGGAACTTTTTGAAAATCCATGTGAAAAACTTCTTCTTTCTTCTTCTGTCAAATATGACGAACCGGACTATTTCGTATTTTTTTTAACCCAACGACTGGTTGGTTCGGGAAGGGGCCCGCGCTTGATCCATCCCATCGTCGGCCAAAACATGCATCTATCAGGGGTCTATGATCCACGGGAGTACGGATAGAGATCTTCTCAAAAAGTGAACATAGGCATAGACAGAGTACAGAGTCCTAGGTCGGGAAGAGGGCGACTTGTACCTACCTGAGGATTCACCTCAGGCATCAACATTGGATACCTGCATGGAAGTCACCACCTTCCCTTGATCGCTACCCTTTTTTACCTACGGAGATATACTCCGTCTAAAATTCAGATATAATTTAAAAGAAACATCCATCACTATTAGGTCTTTGCTTTAGCCTATCTCGATATGCGACCTTCATCTCGGGACATCATAGTCTTACCATAGAACAGTGTCATATTGTCCTTGGCTGAATTCATGAGACATAAATAAAAGTACATGACCTGTCCAGACCATGTATCCCTCCAGTCATCAAGCCCCCAGATGCAGAGACACCACCAATCCCGACAGCAACTCGCCCTTCATTCAACGCCGAGTTCAACTACACATCATCTTTTTTTTTTTCGATATAAAAGACCAGAAAACCACAGCTGGTGTAACTCGCAACGGAGGAAAACTCCAATGCGATCAGTACCTACACGGTCGTCTACATCAACCACTCACAGCCATCCCTTCCTCTCTCTGCGTCCTCCAAAATCTAGACCAGACCTACAAGAAGGCAACCATCCGCAAGAATGACGGTACTCAAAGGGGGCCTCGATAGATTTCTTGACCTTTTTACAATTTCCTAAAGAACTCGGGGGCATTGTTGTAACCATTTGACCATCGACGCGGTGGTCGACAGTCCGGCTCCTCAATACACAGGTCAGTCATGAGACATAAAAGTACAAAAAGGCAGACCTTCTCGACGAAACCAATATCCCAAATACGGGCAAAATTTCAGTCTCTCCCTACCGGGCGATAAACTTGGTCTAACAAATTCATCAAGTACGCCGCCAGAGCTAGAGACTCGGCTGTCAGTAACTATGTCAGTTAAATGTAAAAGGCTAGACATTCTCAAGTATATCGTCAGATCTGACTGGTCAGTAGTCCGAGACTATCGGGTTGTCATGCACGTGTCACTAGCTATACGTAGTCAAATACATAGGTCTAGCGGCTAATCTGCGTTCAGTTGAGGTGAAACTCTCAATCTCTATCTCGATTTCCCTGTATCGGAGAGATATGGTAGACAGTGATATCTCAGTGACCTATTTCCCGGCAGTCTGCGCACTCTCTCGGTCCAGAACCTTTCTCACATTAGGGATTCTTTGCTCTCAAGCGCCCGCCAAGAAACACCTGCAAGATAATCCCAAGACTAATGTTGTCCCACGCATTCATCATGATCCCACGGTATTAGGAAACCATTCGCTTCCATTGCCCTGCCTCGTCCCAATGAACATGTAAGCAACTCCATGTTGGATGAAGAAACCCCAAGATCCCGACATAAACCCATATAGTTGAAGCGGCCGTTTCCTTGGCCGAGTGGCCCATAAAGCCTATCCTTCCCTAAAGTCCAGAAGTTGGCCAGCCTCCAACACCCCCACAATCTTACCCCTATCCATCACAGCAATGATCGCGTCTGGTCCACAAGGAAGGTCCTCCTCGGTCGGCGTGGACTGCATGTTGTTCAATATCTCGCGCGCCTGGCGGATGCTGGTTTCTGCGGCGAGGGAAAGCATCTGCGTCTTAGATACTAGAACGTTGTCGACCTCCCGCAGATTTCTCGAGAGATCTCGTCGGTCCATGCCTCTGATTTTTGTTGGCGAGGATATTCTATCTTGCGTTTTGACCCAGCCGGCAGGAGAGTCATAGCCTGCCCGGAGCAAGTCATAGCCCAAGCTATCCTCCCCCAAGTCTGTTACAGCTGAGACATCCTCCCATTTGATGGAGAGGTCCCTGATCGTTCGGGGCATGCGAGCCGCAGCACCGATTGCGCCACCGGGATGGTTACTTGCAAACACGGCCGACACGCTTGTGTGGAGTTCCTTCGCCGCCGCAATTGCAAGTGCATCGCCAACCGCCAGCGCCACCGTGGTGGAAGTTGTTGGTGCCGAAACGCCAAATGAAGTCTTTTCGGGCTCTGGTATGGGCGCAGGAAGGAGGATGGTATCAGGGCGATATTTGACAAACTCACACGTTTCGCTGGATGTGTGAGATGTCAGAAGAATGATAGGGAGTGCCTTGTCCAGATGAGGCAGCATGAGGAGAAGCTCTTGCGTTTTCCCAGAGTAGGTAATGAACATGAGTGTATCGTCGGGGCCGATGATGCCGAGGTCCCCGTGGAGTGCCTCGGTAGGATGAAGGAAAACTGCGTGAATAGCAAGACTCTTGAAGGTGGCAACCAACTTCTGGCCAATATGTCCCGACTTGCCCACCCCTATTACAACGAGTTTACCCTTTGAGGCTTCCTGCTGAGTGATGACGTCGACCGCCTGACTGAAACCATCCTGAGCCACGGCGTCTGTCTCGTACAAGCGGGTGAGATTTCGCAACGCGACAGCTTCAGTGTTCAAAACGTGAACCCCATCACGGAGGCGCTGGTCTCTCGTTCGGCGTTCTTCCCGAAGCTCTCGGTCCAGGCTTAAGGGGTCAATGGGCTCGCAGAAGGCGTTTTCTGGCGGCGATACAGATGGCGTTGGAGGTGACGGAGGAGGTATCGCTGGGCATTGAGATGCCCCAAGGACAACAACGGCACTCGTTTGCACTGGCCCGTGGCCAGATTGCGACAGGCCTGCCATGTCGCGAGTAGTTGCTGACTTGGTGCTATTCGGGCTGGTTGACGGGTGGTTCCAACGTTGTGCAGAGAGGTCCAACGGTTAACTGGCTGAGCGGTTGGTTTAGAGAACGCTGATGCAGCCACTGGCAGTAGTTAAACGGCCTGCGGCAGAGTGTGCGTCAACCACGGAGCACGACGCGAGTGAAAGCCGCGTCGCGGAATGAGATCGGACCCGCCGAAACTTCCGTGGTTATCCGGGGACTCGATCAAGGAAGAAGAAGACTGAGAAGGAACCGGTTAGAGGGAAAAGTGTTTGCACACAGGCAGAGAACGACGGCATATATTTAAGGCAGGGTTCGGCCAAGCCCAAACAACGGAGAACTTACGGATGTATCGAAAAATGCGATCCGAGAGGACAGACGGAAGACCGCCGCATGTCCAATTGGTTGTATGCTCGATTGCGATGGAAGCTAACTGCCCGATCTGGACGTAGCCGCTGTATCAAGTGGGCGCGATAAAGGGGTCCAACATGATTCGGGATTCCGAAATATCCCATTGCGGCTTGCCGTGCAAGTCAAGTCATTTCAATGACGAGTTGACTATGGCTAACGGGGCGCTGGGCGGCCGCCCATGTCGAGGACGTAATCCGGGGAGATAGGAGAGGGAAGTCGATGGGAAGTCGATGGCCAGAACCGTTGACAGTTGCTCTGTTATCGAGTTCTCGGGACAAACATCACACCGCCGTCTAAACGAGGGTTCCGACTCGGCTTTTCCGTTGTGCTTTGGGTAGCGGGGGCGGGGTTTTTTGGAGGGGAACATCCCGGCTCAAGAGAGTCTATGATTTCATGACAAGAGGCTGCGGACGAACCAGCGACAGGAAGAACCGCCAACGGGACCACTTTCGAAGATGGCGCGATCAGATGTCGTGCTGAGTCAACGAAAGGACCCTGATGATGCTTTGTAATCTAGGAACTTGGGATCGAGAGGCACACACGTTGATTGATGGTGTTCATGTCGGGTGTTTGGGGCAGAGTCCTGGTTGGTCAACGTCAAGTGGTAGTTTCAGTAAGACGGACTTGAGAGGAACTGGCTGGAACTGGAACCAACCGAATCAATGGGATTGGCCTATCAATAGTTACTCCGTGCTCCGAACAAGTTGCCTCACATTTCTCTTCTGCGCCGCAGAACAACTCCGTATCAAGGTCAGAGGAGTTGTTCAGGAAACAACGGTCGGTTTGCGTATAGAGCGGAGTACGGAGACAGTAGGTACGGAGTGTGCAAGCATGAAGTGCAAGCATGAAGGTTGGTTGGTGTCCATCCATTGAAGAAATGAATCCCGTCTTCTCCGTGCCCACGTGGGGGAAGTCTGTGGGCTCGTAAATGGCAGGTTTCAGTGGTAAGCTAACTGAGCGTTCTGGAAGGTTGAACCTTCCAAAGGCCCAGCCACCTACCTTCCTTTTGGTGTTGAGGAAGAACCAACAAAGGAAAGTTACCGGGCGGGAGCTTCCATTCGTAACTGACATATTCGTCTTTGTCCAGGTAGGTGTGGGTGCCAACGTGGAAAGCAACATGGAAGGAACCTCAACCCTCAGGTACTTCCTTCCCTACCTAAGTACCTCAGGACAATAGAAGCTGCAGAAAGAAAGAAAAAAATGCAGTACATCGAAACAACCAGCTTCGAAGCTCCAACGTTGCCCTCGCGATTCATCACCTTTCATCTCTACTCAGTACGGAGTAATACCTCCCCTCGCTCCACGTCGCCAACTGCCCCGTGTCAACATCGAACTCGGGGACCAACGCAGAACACGGGGAGAGCCAATCTTAAAAAAGAACGCCGCACATGGAACGCCCATGTCGTGACCTCCACGCGATAGTACACGGTAGTTCTCCCCTGGCCCTAGCCAACGTTGGCTGGGAACCGTTGCGAGCATCAGATAACGGTTTGTCGCACCTCGTGCGGAGTACAGGCTTAAATGTACATTTAGGTACCAACGGCAGCAGGAGACGACATCGACAGTTTGGCGAGTGCGACGCGAAGGGCTTTTTATCTCGTTTGCCTTCTCAGGCTCAAGACACTTTCATCCATCGCAATCAAAAGGACGGCAACACGCATCAGTGGGATGACGACGACTCACACCAGGCCTCTATGATCGCGATGTGTACATGATACGAGGTGGATCGACCAGGATCTCTTCTCCGTATTACGCGCCAACTTTGGATCCAGCGAGCCGCGTCAATGAAGCACCAATACAGTCCCGACGTACAAGTACGAATATGTAGGGACGTTGACCCCAGTTGCGAAGAGCCTGACGTTCGGTGGGCTGGTGGCGTTGATTCTCAGCTGCGTCTGAAACGAGCCTTCCTGCATTCTTTTTTACCATGCACATCAGGGAGGAATCCATGGCATTCGGGGGTCTGGGATCTCCGGAGATATTTGGGGGGCTTTTATCCTTTTGATGCCACCAACGCCGCTTGGTCGGAGGGCAAGCTCCGACTCCCGTGCTCCGTACACTATGCACAGCCCCCATCATTCGCCAAACCAGGGGGGTTCAACAAGGACATCAGCGACCGAGAACGCAACAGTCTTTGTTGGATCAATTCCATGCTCAAAAGGAAAGAAAAAAATCCATCGGGACTGGCAAGCGAAAAAGGGGAAACTCACGGAAGACCCACTCAGTCAGAAGCTTGGCCTGGTTCTTCAAAGGATCTAGGCGAAACTATCGAGACAGAGAAGAACTAAAAGCTGCCATCAGCGAAACCGAGACAATATTTGGCGCACACTAAGGTGGCCTGGAATTGGTTTTGATTTTTTCTCTCCCTGGACCGAGGCGTCAATGTTCTCAAAACTGAAAAGTCGATATGCAACTGGAAAGGATCATGCTCCGCAGAATATGCGACCATATGTACTACAACCCATTCCGTCTCGTTCGGGGGGGGGGGGGGGGGGG
>JABFFI010000214.1:0-76482 GCA_013623725.1 Fusarium robinianum | reverse complement strand
GGGGGACCATGGTTGAAGGGGGAGAAGGATTGTTCAACAAAGAAAGGACAAGGACTTACAGCAACCATGTTCCTCCAAGTCGGCCAATCAACCCAGAGTTCCCTTAGAGGTTCGAGACGAACCCATTGCTTCGCGGCGCCATCGACAACCAGCGACTCATACAAGGGTCCCGCGAAGAGCAAAGCCGTCAACCAGAGAGCGCGGGCAGCGTCGACGAGACCGGGGGGCCAGTAGCCCATAAAGTGCCAGGGATCCGGCGTGGCGATGGCGGGATGGGACGAGAGCAGGTACAGCGTCACAACGGAGCAGAGCGCCGTGGAGAGCGAGACGACGACGATGCGGGCGCGGATGGCCTCGGGGGCGTCCCTAGAACGGGTGGGCGAGGGCCGGGTGGCGGCGGAGAAGTAGAGCGGGATGACATAGATGAGGGTGTATGTGATCTATTAAGCCAGGAGAGTGGAGGAGACAAACGGTAAGTTTTGGTGTTTGAGACAGGGTGAGGTTTGTGTGAGTTGAGAGAGAGAGAGGAAGGTGAGTTTTCCGAGTCTGATATGAACAAGGGTTGTGGGAATGCGGCGAGGCTTGGAATCGTGGATCGTGGAGTCGTAGATGGTGGAGATTTGAGATTTGAGATTTGAGATGAGCTTACCAGTAAGGCCACGGCCTGTGGTGGTGTGAACCCCGCCAAGGCAGAGACGGACATGTTTTTTGATGTGAGGAGTGAAGGTGAGGGGTGAGGAGGGTGAAGGGAGCCAAGAGATATATGATGGAGTTGAAAGACGTAAAAGAAGAGAACTTGCTGTGAGTGGGAATGGGGGAACAGACAGGAAGCACAGTCTTTTGTCAAAGGAAAGAAGAAAATATTCCAGAAAGGCGAGAATAGGATAGAGATGTGAGTGAGGTGGTGGTGAGAAAAGCACTGGTCCTTTTCACCAGCCACAGCTCATTGTTCTTGTTTCGCAGTCTTGGTATTGTTGTTTGCATGAGGCTCAAATGGGAGGTAGTTCTGTGAGAGGAGCCTGTGAGAGGTGGTGACTGACTGAGTAAGCCGAGCGGAAAAGGGCAAACTTGACTGACTAAGACGGGTTCATTTCTTTGATCAATTCCAGGTTGTGCAAGTTAAAGTTGAATTATGTATCACTCACAACAAACTCTCTTGGCACAGACAGAAGAGAGGCAACGGAAAAAAATAACGAAATAAGTCGAGGCTCAGCTGGATTGTTTTGTCCCCTTCATTTCCTTGTGCATATCGGCTATTTGATCCATCCTGTGGGCTGTACATAGTAATAGCATGCGTGGCCTTCGCTGTACGGATCAGCACTCGAGAAGCGAAATAGGCTGTGGAGACGAGAATGGCCACTGCGCAATAGGGATAATTCACCAATAATGCCCTCTGTTATTATCATCAGCTCAGTTGGTGAGTGCTGATTTCGGGATAAAATATCCATCGACAGCCATGCATGAATAGTCCGCAGCCCCAAGCCATGGATACGGCATTTGTTCACCCACTTCAGGTCAGCCACAATAATCCCCGAGCTTCTCCTTACCTAAGGCGAGGCTAAGACGAGAGGCCCCGGTGAGGGAAGGGGCGGTACCTGCATTAGGTTCAGCGGACCCTGGGACCGAGTGGAAGGTGAGAGAGGCTGTGTCGATCTTGGGAGGAGCAAATGGCGCGAATTATCCGGACTACGTAATGTCTGTTCCTATCCATACCGAAGAAGCCGGACGGTTGAAGCCGGCGGGGACTTGGTTGAGACAATCGAGCGTGTTGTCTCTCGTCTTTCTTTCTGTCCGCGCCAGGACTCAAAAGAATAAGACATTGGTTGTCAACTAGATGGTTGCTGTTGCAATTGCCGTGATGTTTTCACTTTTCTTTCAAATCCTCCCCCGAGTTGCTACTTCGTAAGTATTAGGTAGTTAGACAGAGCACCACCCCTGTGAACCAAGGCAGGGTGACGGAGAGCACGGAGATAGTCATTGACAAACACAAAACACGGAAGTGACGCGAAGCCGACACGTAACGTCAGACAAGGGGTGAAAGAGAAAAAAGATAGACCGGAGCCGTTGAACTCTACCCGGGCGCCTAAGATCGAACCTTGAACAACTCGAGCTAGAATGGAAAGAAAAAAAAAGGAGCCGTCTTGTCGACAAGACCGCTGAAGATAAGGAATGGCTCTGGACGGCCCTGAAGACAGAGACATAGAGTCACAAGATATGCGTCCCAGCTGACCCCCAACGCGACCCAGTGGAGGTTTGTGTGTGTTGTTTTATTTTTTTCGGGGGTTAGTCTGCAGGTTGTGAATCCGCTTCTTGTTTCGAGAGGCGCCGTAGGAGGACGGGAACAGGCGCCGAGGTGGGAGGTGGGTGTACTTGGCAGACGCAAAGAGTTTTGCGGGAGGTGGGAGGTACACCTTGGCTTGGGGGAGAGAATGACTTGAGATCGAAGATGCTTTTTTCGGCAGCCATAAAAAAAAAACAAGCGCCAGCGAAGAAGGGGGGCGATCGTCCACTGAACGGCCAGTTTTGGCGGCCTGGTTATGATCTGTTGTACTATTATAGAACGTAGACAGGCAAAAAGCCTGTTCTTCTATCGACAATGACAACGCAAAGCGTCGCCATCTCTAGTCGACTCGGCTGAATGGCTGGCTGGCGGTAGTTGATCCCCAACTGACTTCCTTGGTCTCGGTACATCGTCAGAGGCGCCATGATTTCAATGTGGGACGGTGGCTTGACCGTTCCCCCGGATGGTCGCCCATTGATGGCTTGCCACCTGTCTGAGGTGGCCCCAAGTAATTTCTCGGGAGCTTGGACACTGCTCATCTATAGAAGGTAGCTCGTCGAATTGGATGTCTCGATCTGTCTGTTCCAGAAGGGGAAACCTGGACAAACACACAAAAGAAAAAAGGAAAGAAAATCAGAGGGTAGAGTCAGCGAATCTTACGACAGTGTGTGGCTGGCTATTTGGGTGGGTGGTGGTTTGTGAGGAGAGGGACAAGACGTCTTGGGAGAGTGCTATTGGGCGCTGTGTCGTTCCTCACACCCTTGGCTGATAGCTTCATTGTGATCCAATCGTTTGCAACGGTTTTGGCCCACAACTTTAAAGGTCTCTTCAACCTCCTGGATCATGAGAGCGAATGAAAAGTCGTAGATGATCTTTCTAGGCAGGTAGGAGCAATCGAACAACCGTTTGCCATCCATTTTTTTCTTTCATCCTCCTGAGATCTATCACCCCCCTTTTCCCCTTGTCTGATTGTCATAGGTGGAAGATACCAAATACGTAGTAGAGTACTCAGTAATTAGTCCATCACCAGTTCGAAAAATACCATGTCTCGTCGTGTGAGTCGTCCAAAGTTGCGGTGTCTTGCATTTTTTTCCCTTTCTAATAGTCACCCCCCCTCTATCTGACGACACCCCCAAAATCGACTCTCTACTTTTCTTGACCCCTTTCTCCATCTCTAGCCCATCAGTGACATGGCACTATGCACTGGGATATCCATCCGGTGGACGCCGCGTCTGCAGGAGAAACCCTGCTGCAGCCAGGTAATATCCCGCTAGCTGCAGAATCGCCGCAATGACGCTTCAACACTGGTTCACGTCTGTCTGTCTCGTCCTGACTGGAGACAAGAGAACGGGGTACGTACATACAGCAGGTATTATGGGATGTGGTACTTCGTTCCCCGTCGTAGCCTGTAAGGGGAAGGAAGTTAGTCTGGAGTCGAGCCCACGACAGTTGCACTACCTCACCCCCAGTCTGGTTTGCTCATCAGTTCCCTCGGGTGGTTCCTACCCCGGTCGTTGGACCGCTGAACCGCCAAGGGCCACCCGCCCTCCGTACGCCGTCTACTCCTGCCGCCCGTGGCCGCAGACGGAGGCGACCTCCTCTCCTTCTTTTCCTCTTGAAGCTCTTACCCGCCCGCTTGTTCCTGCCCTGCGGTCTGTCTCTCTCCTTCCGTCTCTCGTTTCGCCTCGTCCAACCTTCCCACATTCGCTATAATCGGCCACTGGCCAGTCGCTCCCTCAGTCGCTCGCTCCTTCTCACACTCCTTGAACTTTGGAACTTTTTACGCTGTTGCTCTTTCTTGATTGCTCCGCTTGACCTTTTGACTTTTGAGTTGTTCTTTCCTCTTTTTCTTGATTATTTCCCTTTTTGGACCGACTTGGGACACTTCACGGCTCTTGCCTCTCACGCAGACGGTCTCCTTCCAACAACGCTTCACGATAGCTTCACCCTTACGACCTCCATTGGGTTGCTTCTCTCTTCAATCCACCGGATACTTGCTTGTACTTGTTTTCTATTTTACAGAGGAATTCCTTCGTTGTCCTCTTAATGCCGACCTCTCGTCGTGGCTCTTAATCACATCCAACGTCCTCTTCTGAACCGTCTCACCACCGACCGAAACATATCCCGACCCACTCCGGCCTCCGAACACCATCGCCATTGACGACGTTCTACGTACCTCGATTCAAAGGCCAATTGAACTTGTCCTTGCTTGGAGTGAGGACCCAGACCGTTTTTCGACGTTTCTTCAGGTTATGGGTAGCACGGCATCTGCCGTCTAATGCGTAGAGCATGTCGGTATCCCCGTCTTGCTCTCCGCCGCGACGGCCATTACATGAGCGTTCCGACTCTCAGAACAACCGCCTTCAGATCCGTATCGTCCCATATAGTCCGCCCCGACTCGCCTCCGATGGTGCTGCCAAATCCCGGCCAACCTCGTACGCCGATGCGAGCACCGAGACGGACCCGGAATCCCTCCCGGCGTGCTGTTCCTCACCACTATCTTCTAGCTACTACGGAACCCCTTCCCCGAGCTTGCAACGGCCGAGGGGCCGCCCCAACGAGGTTTCACCTCTGAGACGCAATTCACCACTCGCACCCTCTGAATCCGACCATGAATTGAGCGTGTGGAGTCCCTACAGCGATACAGACGACGATGCCCCCTACCGAATCCATAACCGCTCTCGTGAGCCATCTACTTCCCCAAGACCTTCCTCTTCGCGTCGTGTAATCAGTGTCCATTCCGACAAGACCTTCTCCATCCATCCTCAAGATCTCTCGACCTCGTCTCGAACCGATTCGTTCTGGACACCCGCGTCTTTCACGACGGGTAGCAGTTCCTATGGCCGAGAATCCCTTGGCGCCTTCAGCGACGACCGCGCAAGTCGCCCAAGCTCTCCCCTTACTCCCCTTACCGAACGTAGCGCGAAATCGCCTGTCGCATCATCGCCTCGTAATCTCCCTGCTTCAGACGCTCCTTCGCCATGGAACTACCGAATGTTTGGGGGGCTCCGAAAAGTGCCCAAGACTCCAGATGCCAAACGCCATCAGCCTCAAACTGTCGCACCCTCGTCTGAACAGCCTCTCCCGACACTGCCTGAGATTGACCTCTCCGACCCGGTCCCCGGCCCATCATCGCAATTTCTCACTCAAAAGACCTCCTTCCAGTCAACGCTCTCGGGTCAGTCTGGTTCTACTCTTTCTGACAGAACCAACTACAAAGTCTATGGCCAAAGCTCTCCTGTGGCTGTTGCAGAGCTAGACAGTCTCCCTCCCTCGTCAATTCATTCCAACATCGAGTTGATAGGCGACCCTTCTTCAGCAGATCCCTCCCTGCATGACCACACGCGCCCACAAACCAGCGAGAGCGATGCGAACTACATAGTTCACAGCGGCGCCCCGTCTACTACCGCATCCTCCGTTGTTGCAGTCAAATCCCATCTTCGAGCCGAATTTTCTAGGGAGAGCCTCGTCGTCCCCCCCTTGCGTCCAAGGAAGAGGAGGTCATCGGAGGCGTTTGGTTTGGTTAAGTCACGGTCGCGCGATTCGATTCGAACGGGATCTCTCACCTCGCTTTCAACCATCCTCACTCAAGAGGCGACCCGCGCTCTGTTTGTTGGACCTCCAACCATATTGAATCACGCTGGCCCCAGCTGGTATGACTCTGCCGCTGCTCAGCCCAGGTCGCACGCATCACCTTTTCATACTCATCAATGGAGCTCACAACTCTCGACCGTCATGTCTGAAAGTGAAACGGGGAGTGAGCCTGCTTCTCGCGCTCTGTCTGTGGCCTCCGCCGCAGGCAGACGTGGTAGCGGGCTGGGTAGCAGTCACAGCAGACATGTTCTGAGCATGGTTTCATCTCTCGCAGGCCTTGAGGAGCACGTTGCTGGGCCTTCGCACTCAAGAAACGGTTCGTTGGAACGCCCTCCGGCAATTTACAATCGTAATGCGTCCCGTGATCCAGCTTCTGGGACTATCCGTCTGATTCGTGACCAAGACGAGGATGGGGATGGCTTGGCCGATCTCGAGGTCCTGCGCCATCGCCCCTCGCGAACTAGGATAGGCAAGCTTCTCTCTAGCTATGCCTCGGACCGCAGTCTGAGGTCGACGGCTAGTTCCCGCGCAAACAGCTTTTCCAACGGAACCCTCCCGACCTGGGCGAGGTAAGATACAAAACCCTTGCATCCGTACACCATGAGCTCCGAACTAACTGATGTAGGGTCTACTATGGGAGTGGTGAGAGGAAGTGGCTCGCTGCTCAGCCATCGATCGAGTCCATGTTCTCCAACTTTAGCGACAGCCAACACGGGGGATCCTTTCTCAGTCGGTCTCCCAGTCAAGAGGCTCAGGGTACTCACATCTTCAACCCTCGTCGCCGCCCACGGGAGCCCGTTCCTCGTCGCCGAGGGTCGGATGCTGGGTCCATGGATATCACGCCTGCACCAGCTCACCCCGTCATGGCCGTTGTGCGCAACATCAAGAAGCAGACCTCGAGTATCTGGTCGCCTCACCTGGGCCGTGACCGACGACCCGTCACCCATAGCATTTGGGAGCCTCCGGAAGACAACTGGGAGGCGAGAAGCGAGTTGACAGGGAGACGCAATGCTCAAGTTGTAATGTTTATCGTGGGATTCATTTTCCCCTTGGGTAAGTTCTAGTCAAGTCCCCTGAGCTCGGGAAATGACAAGAGTCTAACACAACCACTTCAGCCTGGATGTTTGCTGCATTCATCCCCCTTCACCCGGTAGCTCAATCGAACGATCCCGAGGGGAATCAGAGCACCTCTAAACTAGAACTACGACACGACCCATCGAGCCAGGACAACCTCGCCGAAGACCCCGTCTTCAACAGCGCGATCTGGTGGAGAAAGGTCAACCGCGGCATGTCCTTTATCGGTCTCTTCGTCATTGGCGCCGTCATCACTCTTATTGTGCTCGGCGTCAAAGAACGTTGGGGCCATTAATATCTTTCAACCTTGACGAGAAAACTAGATGTTTTGATGACCTCGGTTGAGTGACCTTACACTCGCCTCGAAACCTGACGGCATCTCAACGATTTCACGACAACGACATCACGATGTTTCTTTTTTTTACTCTTTCAGTACTTCTTCTTCACGCCTTCTTTTCGATGCCAATCTTTCATGATTTTTACGGACTTGCTTTCGACAAAACTTCGACGACGTACGATTTCATTCTTGAAAACCAACCAACCTTGCAAACGAGACACGATTTGGATTCTTCATGTCTCAACGTTTCGACGACGCCCACACACACTTGGGCACGCACAAACACGATTTTGTTCTTTCTTTTTTTTATCTCTTCCTTTTGAGTCACTCTACCGCCTAAAGACTTTTCTACGACTTCACCGTCTTCGGATTTCCCTTTCCTTTTCCCAGTGTAAAACACAACACGATGCATCTTTACACAATGCACAATACGAAACAACATTTCCTCACCTTTTCTTACACCTTATCACACACTTCTGTACGACCGACTTATCTACCTCGAGCGGACGACGTTCCGTGTACCCATCACATGTACTATAGTTGGAAATGGCAGCGATGCTTGGCAAACCACACACACAAACACAACCAAACACAACTACACAAAAACAAACAGAGACCAACAGCAAGCATTATGACGCTCGTTCTCACGATACCATGTAATTACTAGGCCACAAACAGAGTTGTGAGCGTTTCAGGAGAGCCGGTGCGGCTAATCCTGTGGATAGATCTAATGAATATGATGTAGACTCTAAAAACCCGGGGGAGGGGGACAAAGCACAGGCTTTGTTTCTTTCGTTCGTTCCAATGCGTTTCAGGACTGCCTGCCTAGTCGTGATTTCTCCTCATCAGTAGACGCCGTAATACTCCTTCCTACACCACACAAAACACACCAGTCTCTCATCCCGTATTTGCGGGAAATTAACAATACGCCACAGACAATATGGCGGCGCTACAATCCGTCCATACACACAGTATCTATCCAAAGGACTTCAGTGAGCCTTCAACTTCCTTGCCTCCACCTCTGCGCGGATCTCTTCTACGGCCTCATTAATATCCTCCTGAAAATCCTTCGAAATTCCCAAGATAGGCTCCTTGCCCGTCAAGCTCTCTGAGCTGGCCGTCCTGACGAGCTTCGCGCTCGCCCTGCCCTGGCGCTTCTCAAGCTTTTTCCTCAGGATGGCCTTTGCAGGGGACGCGAAGAAAACGAGGGAGGCGAAGGTCCAGACGATGGCGTAGAAGTAGACGCGGGACCAGGCGAGGAGGGAGCCGTGTAGGGAGAGGACGAGGAAGGGTGAGGTGGCGAAGGTGAAGGTGAGTTGGGTGGCGATGTAGGAAGCGATGTCGTAGTATTTCTTCTTGGGGGACGGGGTGTTGGGGGACATGGGGTCGAGGAAGAAGGGGCGGATGTGACGGCGGAAGTCTGAGTTGGGTTAGTAGACGTGAGGGAGACGGGAGGAGGGGGGCTTACTCTTCGCAACGGTTTGGATGAAGCTGGCCAGGACAAAGGTGAGATAGTATCCTGGGTAGAATCCGTGCCAGAGAGCGCTGGTGCCGAAGGTCACGAGACTAGCACGAAACCCGGGCTTCTTGCCTCTGGGGGTTACGCGCAGGTAGACGTAGTTCCGAAGCCAATTGTTCGTGTTGATATTCCACCCGCCCAGATACCCACGAGGATTCTGCGCCGTCTCCACGGCCCAGGGGTCAATGTTCTGCAAGCGATTCCACGAGATCTTGCCCGTCACGGGGTCCACGCCGTTAAACCCCAGGCCAGCGAGGATGCATGACCCCTCGGTGAGGCACCACACGCCGTAGTACTTGAGGCGCGCGGTGAAGCTCACCATGTGCATAATCCACACGCGCCGGGGGACGCTGTACTTGAGGATGGCGTCCTCGGTGAGCACGGCCGGGTAGTAGCTCGCGGAGAGGGCCATGAAGAGTCCGACCCAGACGAGACCCGATATGAGCTTCCAGGCGGCGGGGGCGCCGCTACGGGGGATCCTGCGCTTGCGGCGTACGGGGGGTTTCTTGGAGGGGTCGACATTGGGGGCGACGTCGAACATGGACGTGTCAAGCCAGCGGCGGTAGTCGGTATAGTCGAAGGCGGGACCGGCGAGGAGGGACGGGAAGAAGAGCACCCAACCAGCGTAGTCGAGCAGCGAGGGTAGCTCCTTGAGCATGTGATCCTTCTGGAAGTCGGAGAGGTAGGACTCTGGGAGCTGACCGTCGGCGACGTTCCAGCAAAAGGCGCTCAGCTTCATGAGCAGGACCATCTGGGCGCCGGTGATGTCGACGGAGGACGGGTCGTCGGCGATCTGACGACCGATGTGACTAATGGACATGTGACCCATGACGAAGGCGAAGCCTATCCAAGGCATATAGGGACTCGATCGGAGGTAGCGAGCGATGCAGTAGGTACCGCCGGCGCTGATGAAGAGAGTGCGGATGCCATCCCAAAGGTCGAAGAGGCCGACGAGGTAGAAGAGGGAGATGCTGTAGAGGAGGAGCGTATGTTAGCGGTGGGTGGGCATGGGAGAAGGGTTGGGTAGGTGGTTGGTTTACGTGATGATGAAGATGTTCTTCGCGGCTGGTTTCGAGTCGGGAATTCGTTTAAGGAGGGCGGCGAGGGGATAGGAGAAGAGAAAGGAGGAGACGAGCTTGACTGGTTTGTCGTAAAGTGTCAGAAGAAGCTTCCCAAGATTGGTGATAGTTGAGTAGAGAAAGAGAGAGAGGATGGAACTTGGACATACGTTCATCTGGAGAGGCACCAATGGAACCCGCCAAGGCCTGAAAAGCTACACAAAAAAAGAGCACGAGTTAGCCAGCTATAAACAAAGTCAAGAATACAAAGGCTGTGCAGAAGAGAAAAAGGGGATTGAAGGGGTTACACTCACGCCTATCCAAGAAGTACAGCATCGACGTGGGCTACCGGGCGGTCGGTGCTTGCTTGTAGTGCACTTGTCGGACTTTTTTTCTTTCTCGAGGTAAGAAGAGGTGTTTCCTTCCCAATGGAAGAAAACGAGGAGGGAGGGGGGGAGGAGGGGTTATTGAATAAAAAGAAAAAAAGGAAATAAGAAAGAAAAAACGTAAAATAGATATTCTCCTAAAGCATGATGTGAACTTTATTCATGGGGAAGGTAGAAGGGGGGGATTTAAAGGGTAGGTAGGTAGGTAGGTAAATCAAGGACGAGGGAAGGAGGAAGAAGCGAGACGTCATTCGCATGTCCCCAACATTTTTTTAGTTTTTCAGCTATAGGTTAAAAAAAAAAAAGAGCTTGGATGGGGAACTCGCTCGTTCGGGTGGGAGCGGATAGTGACGTTTCCCACCATTCACTTCCCGTCTAAGGTAGGCAAAAGTGACAGGGCCTGGAAGACTGGCTTGGGTTCCCCCACGTGGGGCTCATTCCTTGAGTGCATGTCGCGAGGGAATGCAGCTACTGGTTCTTCAAGAGTGGCCATGTGAGGTTGATGCCTAGGTATGGACATTGTTGTCACAAGACTAATTGCGTCGTCTGATGCATACGCAAGTAGGCCGCAAGAAATAGATACTTGACTGTATAGACTAGGTACGGGAGCACTCCATAGCAAGTCTCAAAAAAAAACACAAGGCTCATCGGCCAGACAGCCCCGGACAGACAGACCCCCTCATACTCCAGCCGCGCCCTTTTTCTAACCCAAAAAAACAATACGAGTTGACCCGGCATCCATTACCATATTATACACGGATGACGGTCCGTCTTGATGCCCTCGAAAAGTGTGTTTCTCCCGCCTCTATCTCTGGAGTCTTTCCTGTAAACCTCCCTCTTGCGTCCCCCCACCGCTTTCAGTGCTCAAGAGTTGGCGTCGCGGTTGCTCTTCGAGCTAGCACTCATCGTAGGCCGCACCGTAGGCAGCGTATCCCGGGACGAGCCCGACTGTCGCATGCGAGACAGGGTATACACGATACCACTGACGAAACCGATGAAAATGGCCGAAACACTGCCCACCGTGACGGGAGCGTCGAAGAAGACCAGTCCGCTGATAGCGATCGGGAGCTTGTTGAGGGCGCCCACCATGGAGTAAGTCGTCGAGGAGGTAATGCGGATACACCAAGCCGAGCAGTACGAGATGAAGATAGCAGCGAGACCCGAGTAGACCATGCCGATGATCATTCGGTTGCGCGTCTCCTCGGGGAAGTTGAGCGCAAAGTTGGACCTAGACCAGTCTTCGGTGATAAAGGAGCAGATAACGAGAACGGGAATCGTGAGGAGGTTGTTGTAATACATGGCTAGAGGAAAGCAGTTCTGTCAGCACAACTGGACTCAACCAATGCCATGGCATCGTCATCCGAGAATACTCACTGTCCCAATCCTTAAAGTTCATCTTCTTGATAACCTTGCGCATGCTCAGAAGGTAGGCCGCGCTGCAAAAGACGTTGAGGCCCATCCAGGCATATCCAGCATTGAGCGTCGAGATTGCCGCCGCCGAATCAGCCGTACCGAAATCGCCAGCAATTGCACTCTGGATATCAGCCCAGGCGGCGACGACGGAGCTCAGCACCATGAGACCAAAGGACAGCAGGGCGATGGGGGTGACGCTTCCGCCGAACCACAGCACCTCACCATAAGCGATGACGATGATGGTCAAGTTCTTGAAGATCGTGTAGACAGGGACGGAGAGGAACTGGAGGGACTTGGTGCTGGTGTAGATCATTCCGACGAGCAGGAGCGAGACGGGGAACCCTGCAGCGAGTTAGTGTCTAGGACATGCATACTCTCTGTATTGTCTTGGACTTGGAAATCATACACTTCTTGGCCCGATCGGGATCAAAGGGCGCCAAAACCTTGATCAAGCCGGCCTGCTTGCAAACCGTGATGGCGGTAATGCACACAACGGCCTGTACATCTCGAGTCAGCACCACCAATACCTACTTCAACAAAGGGGGCCACATGATTATTCATACCTGAACCGCAAGGTAGAAAAAGTTGAGGTTCCAGAAACTGCCTGACACGACATACTTGTTGACAACGGTCATGCTGATCGACGACAGACAGTACGCCACGATAGAAAGGGGCGGGCTATTATCCAGCCTGTTGATGGGCGACACGAACCCGGAATTCAACGGCCTCCGCTTCGGCGGCCTCGGCGGAATGAAGGCATCCTTCTCCTGCTTCCCAAAGTTATCATCCTCCATACGGATGGTGTAGTCCTCGTTCTTCTTATCCGCCATCTTTGCAATCAGGCGAAGCGACTCGTTCGGATCGAAATTTGGCAAGTACAGTGATATGCGATCGAGAGAGAGCGATCGAGAGAGATGCGCGAAACGAGAGACTGGATTACCGTTATCGAGCGTCGGCGCGGGCGAGTGACGGGGTCGCTGTTGAAGATGTAAGCATAACGTTTTGGCGATTCCCTCTCCGAATATTTTTCTTTCTTTCTTTATTTTTTCCTTCTGGGCAACGAACCTTTTGGATTTTTTTTCTCCCTTGAGCTGGGCCAAAGTCGAAAGAACCAACAAGATGTCCGAGGGGCTCTAAGATGAGGGAGACGTGGAACGAAATCTTGGGGGACTCGGCTGGCTTAGTCAGGGGCCTTAGCCAGGGGGTTCCCAGCTGGAATGGAAGGAGTGGAACGGACCGCAGAAGCAAGGTACGTACCTGATCTCCGTAAACGGCCTCGTATAGCTCTCGATACGACCAGTCTAGACTCTGTTGGGCGAAGTCGAGGAATCTGAGATGCATTCAACGACTTTTTTCCTATGAATAGGACAGAGCGCTTTGAGCATCTGAGCCAACGTGCATAGGTACCGTACCGTATGTTATGTAGCCGCCGCCGGCGGTGGAGGAGGAGGAGGAGGAGCAACGGCCATAATACTCGACTCCCCAATTGCTTCCGAACCCTCCTCCGCCGCATCTTTCTCATCCTCCGGCCCCGCTGGGAAATTGAGATGCTTCCAGTCCTCCAGCTCCTCCGTCACCGAACGCAACCTGTCCCGGATGCTCTCGATCGCATAGCTCCCGAGAAGTAGCCTCAGCGGCGGATACGAGCAGTGCCCCAGCTGCCAGACCAACTCGGCACACTTGCCCGCGCTGGTCGGACGATGCTTGTCCCCGAGCCACTGGACCATGCGCTTCGCGTGGAGGGCGGGGGACGTTGGATGTCCGTACGTCTCGCTGGGGGGTTTCACGAGGAAGTGGCCCCAGGAGGTGGGTAGGGCGCTGTCTGAGGGCTCGGGCTCGTCGCGGCGGACGTGGCCGGGCTCGATGAGCGTGGCCTTGATGTTGAAAGCGTCTGTTTCGTAGAGCATGGCCTCGATGAGGCCCTCGACAGCGTACTTGGTGGCACAGTAAGGGCCCAGGCCGGGGACACCCAGCGCGCCCGACGTGGAGCTGAAGATGAGGTACCGACCGCCGTTCTGTCTGCGGAAGTAAGGAAGCGTCGCATGGATGATGTGGAGGGTGCCCATGAAGTTAGTCTCGAACTGGTTCCTGATGTCATGCTCGTCCTGGTCCTCACAGGCACCAATAACGCCGTACCCGGAGCAGTTAGCAACGACGTCGATGCGTCCAAACTGGTGAAGCGTGCGCTCGACGACGCGGTTCACGGACTCGCGGGCGCGGACGTCACATAGCGCGCCAAGACAGTTGTCGTGAATGCTGTTCATGTCCTGAAGACTCGTCTCGAAGACGCGCCCGACGGAGGTCACCAGGTCACCGTGGGAGAGGGCGCACTTGACGAGCGAGCGGCCCATGTGGCCAGTTCCGCCAAATATCTATAGCGTGGTGAGCGAACGAATTGGTGCTTGGAGGTTCTCACTTACGATCCAGACCAACTGCCGAGATGGCCCATTACCGGTTGGAGGATCACAGCTCGCAGGGAGTTGAGGCCGTGACCTGGCCGACCCCTCAGTCAGGTCTGACGCTTCAGTGCGTGCATCCATGTCGTCTTTTCTGTCAATGAGCCAGAATCGGACTGAAGTTGGCGGAGCTGAATTAACTGGTGAGAGCGGTGACGTAGGAGAAGGGTTGGTGGCAGTGGCAGCGTGTGATGTTCAAGAACGGGTGAGGTAACTAATGGAGTACCTGAGGTGGAGGAGGGGGTGCATTGATAGCTTTGAAGCCCCACCATATTGTTACAACCAAAGGGTCCAAATGTCACATCTTGGAGCTCAACTTTGAATAAAATGAGATACATTTCTTCCAATGCCATCCAATTCGCCTCTCAATGCATATAAAAATCCATCTGATAGACAAGCCAAATGTCCGATACCCCGGAAACCTGGCCCTTTATCAAAAGTCACTCGGGTCAGGTCCCTCCGGTTCGGCCCCAGTATTCCCGGCATACCGGTCCGTGGAGAGGGCCGGGCGACATCCGGTAGGTAATTAAAAAGACTTTGAACGGAATTGAAACAATCCATGATGCCTAGGTAGCTTTATGGGGGACTAATAAGCTGTTACCTCGGAGCTCGGAGCTGATGACTTGCATCCCCGCATTCCGAGGGCCAATGCGACCATCTCAATACCAAACCCGCTGACCATGTCAAGAGCTCCTTTTGGATATCACATCTCACCATGTGTCTCAAGTGACTCAATTGGTGAGGCAATCAGACCATTCATTGCCCTTTGATTTTCTTTCTTTTTTGTTTTGCAACAACTGTAACGACAGAATTCATCAGAGTGATAATCCCTTGCCCGCATGCTTCTCTGCTCGTCTCGAGACTGTAAAGCAAAAAGAGAGAGACCAGGCCAAAGCAAGCATTGGATCGCATCGTCCGTCTTGCCTTGCCAACTTGTGGCATCATGCTGTTGAATTGATGCCCGCCCAGAAATAATCATCCGCTCCCACGCCATAATGCCTGGCTAACAATGCCGCTCCAACATCTGGGACCACTAGGAAATGACGCAACATAGTTCTCGAATCACGTCAAAATGAGCATCTTCTTCATCGTCATCATCAAAGCCCGTCCCGTTCCGACCCGCTCGCTCGCTGCTCCCCCCTTCGTCGGAGATGGTCTCTCGGTATAGTGTAAAGCAGAGTGGGAAAAAATGGAAGCGTGGACGTCTCAGTCGCATATCTTTTCCAGCCAAAATATGAGAATAAAAAAAAAGACTTTCGAGTCCTTTTAGTAGCCGACATCTCGTTCAGCACCTTTCGGTCGTCGACTTGGCTGAATTGGCGCCTTTGTGTACCTATGGAGTCGAGTACCAGTCCTTACTCCCACGTGGGCTGCCTCACTGGTCAAGGAACCGCTCGACGTACTCCTTTCGGTGTGCGTTCTCGTCCACTTGAGGATCGCGGTTCAGAGCCGTCCACTTGGGGTCCTCCTTGAACAATCGCATCGCATGAACGTACTGTCCCAATTGTCAGCTCCGCGGGCGCATTGCGATTCGGGCGCACAACCGATGGAGGGACTCACGTTGGACTCATCGGTGGTGAAGCGGTGGTAGATGCCGGCGGGGAGGATAAGCAGGTCATCCTTCTCGAGCAAGACGCGGACCCAGTCGTCGTCCTTGCTGCGAACGTCAAAGTAGCCACGGCCACCGCGGATGTAGCGGATTTCTTCATCCTCGTGCAAGTGCTCCTTGAAGAACATCTTGACCTTTTCCTCGTAGACATCGCCCATTGTCTTCGCTGAGACAGTGATCTCGTCGCGGTTCTTGTATCCACGGTCGCGGGCGAGGTTGTCGACGCTCTCGAGCTCGGGAAGGTGGTAGTAGTAGACACCGAGGGCGAGGAGATCATCGAGATTCACGGGCTTGCCGGAGTCGTGGGGGAGGCGCTGGTCGCCCTACGAGAATTGGTCAGCCTGGGGAACAATGTGAAGCTATACAGAGTGGGGGGTGAGAGGCGGAGGGAAGGGTTTCACGAACAGGAATGTTGTCATAGAGGTAGGCCCTCATTGTGGTAGCTATAGAGGGGTTCGGGGAGGGTGGTTTAGAAGAACGAAGACGTTGAACGGTATGCAACGGTGCACGAGTGAGTGGTGGTGGGTGGTAGTGATCGAGGAGGAGTTTTCAGCTGACAATGGCGTAGCTTGCAGGTTGGAGCTTAAACTTGTACGGGGAGAGGAAGGGGGGAGAGACTTTTTGAGGAACCGCCAGAAATGGATGATTACCTACCTGCGGATGGATACTTGGGTACCATTCAGAAGACCCAGTCAGGCAGGTAACGAAGGTTCCATGGTGGCGGGGCAAACCTGGAATGTGTCTAGCACTTACACCCACTGTAGAGAACTACCTACCTAGGCTACATGTAGGTACCTAGGTAGGGGTCGCCTTGTAAGTCCAGGAGGAGTGACACACGGACAGATGGACCTGACATCACCATCACGGAGCCGGATCTGGCAAAGATTGAACGCTGGGCGTTTAATTAATACTGCCTACTTCCGAGAACCCCTCGTCGTTACCAATCCTCCGCTTCCCTTTGGTTCCCCTCGCACCAGCAATCGGCCAGCCTGGACTGCATTGAGTTGCTGACCAATTCTCGCTGAACCACCCCTGGGCTTCACCACGATTGGCAACGCGCGCTGTGCCATGAGAAAGGACCCGTACCTACTAACCATCTTCAAACAACTGAGCGAAATGGCGATATCAATTCCACCTCCAAACGCCACTGCAAAGTAAAAAAAATCACCCATCCCGCACACTAGACTTTTCCGTGTCTGATGTGATGCTCTATGAACGCCATTCCCTAATGCCGGAACCCCGTGTTAAAAGATAGGGTGGATAACGCCAAACCCAAGTGAATCCATCGAAAAGACTATCCCCCGTTGTGTCTTTCTGTTGTTTTGTCCCTACATGCATGTACGCCCGTCACAGATCGCGGGGTGCCATGTCTCTCGCGCCAGCAACCATGATATCATTGTCGTTGTCTGTGCTATCGTTCGAATCGTCCCTGGTGCGTGCCTCGAACAGACGCGTCCACCAGAACGGCGGGTCTAGGGGTCGGGCTCCATTGTGAAGAGGCGGATAGACGTCATTGAAGAAATACCACACGTGCCCGATAACAACCCCCATGATCTCATCCTTAGGGATGGTTCCGTGGAGAACTAGGCTGAAGCCCATCAGAACCCAAGGCAGGTAAGGTGCCGTAAACACGAGCAGTCCGAGGAAGCTGAGTCTGGTATCAGGGTTCCGCCGGGACCAGATATACACGAGCGTCGACGAGAGCGGGTGGCCGAGGAAGGGTATCGAGACGAGCGGCGAAAGGGCAATCAGACAGACCATGGCATAGAGAAGCAGCCAAGAAAAGTGCGCTGGAGAGCGGCCCGAGGACTCTTCGAGAAGTCTGGCATAACGCTGGAGGAAATACACGTGGAAGAGTAAATCGAGGGAAAAGGGGCCGAAGTAGAGGAAAGTCGTTAGGAGTCGCCAGTACTGGAGAGAGAGGCAATAGTAAGCAGGGAGAACATTTGGAGTGCGGAGCAATGCGGAGCGGTCTCACCCCTCCGACAAAGGACATTGGAGAACCCGGGAAACATGGGGAAGCGAAGTAAAAGATTGGCTAAAATAGAGGTAGGGGGGAGACGAACCTGTGATTTCACAAATACCGCGCGGAAACTGTAAAAGAGTTGGTAGGGCGTCACCATCTGACATTGAACCAAGGCGCTCATGAACACCGTCGCTGTCGTCCACCAGCGAGTACATGTAGGCATCTCCCAGAACCAAGCCTCGAGAGGCAGGCGGCCTCCATCCATGACTTGATCCATTGGTGCGGATGCGATGGCGATAACCTCGTTCGCGATGGTGAGACTAAGCGACGGGGTGCGCGGGCGAGTGGGATACGTCGACTGCGACAATCGGAGACGCTTACGCCAAGTGCCGATCTCGAGAGTCGGTGGAGGAATTCGAGGAGCTGAGGATATATTTCAGGTTGGAGGTATTGTAAGAAGTGATTGTTCTTCCGCCGTATAGGAGCAGGTAGGAAGTTGAAGGAGGGCGGTTTCGGCGCAAAAGGATGGTCGTGAGAAGGATGATGATGATGGTCAAGACACGTAGGTGAGGTGGGACATCTAAACGCCGAACCTCTTCTAGCCTGGGGATTCAGGGACGTGTATGGAGAACCCTCCCCGATGACTTATCACTAAAGTCAATACTACTATCGATAGCGATGTGGCCTTTCTCCACCTTCCCTTTACGACGGGGGGCAACCAGACAAAGGAAAGCTGTACAGTGCGGAACTAGGAAGACACAGTGGACGCGCTCTGGCCAAGCGGGGGCGGAAGTGGCTGGGCAGCAGGGACCCTTGTAAATATGTGGCTTGTCACTCTCTCCCTATCCCACCAACAACGCGTGATGTGTGGCTAAAATCAATTTAATCCCAAAAATCGCGGGGCTGGGGGAGCAGCGCGCGCGCACCCATTAATCGCGGCTTTGTCTCTCGTTCCCGCGACGCCCTCCCACTCATACTTACATACAAACCTGGCTGGTTTCTCATAATTCCTCATATTTTTTTCTCTCGCGATAGAAGAGGATTGCTTCGTTTCTCCCGTAGTGGGAATATCGAAAACCACGCGATTGTTTCCTCGGCCTACTATCTACCTCTCTTCCCCTGGAAGTGCGCTTTGAAGAGAAAGAGCTAGCTGCAAGGGAGCTTTGGCTAGAGAGAGCTTTCCCCAAGTTCAACGCGAGCGCTTCATTCACCATGCCACCCAAGGCGCGCAAATCCGGCGGCGCAGCTGCTGCAAGGCGCAAGTCACGTCCCGGCGATGTTCAACGTACGTATTGATCATTTTCCTTTTTACATAGTAAATCCAATGCTAACAAAAAGTCAACGTAGCCGGCGACCCAGTCCCTGTACGCGCAAAGAGACGTTACCGCCCTGGCACTGTCGCTCTCCGTGAAATCCGACAATATCAAAGCAACACAAAACTCCTCCTCCGAAAGCTCCCCTTTGCGCGTCTCGTCAGTCCCCCGTCTCATCCTGGGTTCCTCGCCGAAAAAGAAAAAAAAAAAAGAGTGATGTACTAACCCGCGTCACAGGTTCGAGAAATCGCCCTCAATTTCCGACCCGAAGGTGAAGGCATGCGCTGGCAGAGCCAAGCTATCATGGCGCTGCAAGAAGCCGCAGAGGCCTATATGGTGCATCTCTTCGAAGACACCAACCTATGCGCCATCCATGCGAAGCGCGTAACGATCATGCAGAAGGATATCCAGTTGGCGAGACGGATACGAGGTATCTGGGGGGGTCTTGGTTAAGATACAGGGCGACGGGGGATGTAATGCGACAAGAGAATGAGGGTTAATGGAGGACGGCGTTGGGCGCTCTGGGGGGCATATACCTGGGGTTGTGATTTTCAGTGCTTTTGCTTAATTGGGCTGTGAGGATCCATGAAGGCGTTCGGGTGAGGTGAAGCCTCTGAGGATGGTTTTCCTCTTTGTCAAGGGATGACAACCAAAACAGGGGTCTTCAATCGATACAATCGGGCCGTGTACAACTTGAAGGGAGAAAGATGAAGAGGAGGGCATCTCCTCAACGTAGATACAAAAACATGAATAAAATGCAATGAACTATTCGAATTGTTCAGTCCATTACCTACAGAGTTCTTCTGTCAATCTACCTCGGTATCCAATCAATTCATACCCTGAAACCCTAAGCCGTGAGAATCATTACCTACCTAGTCTCACATCCACCAATTCTATTCCCTACCTATACATGCACGTCAACCTCTCTCCAACTCCTCTCCAGCATCCTCTTCCTCCCCACGCCTCCCACCCATTGGCCCAGAAACTCCCCGACCCTTATAAACCTCCCCCAACTGACGTCACCCCTGTCATCCATCTCCTCACCCATCCATCCATTCCCTTCCTCAACACCCAGAAACACAAGAAGACAGATCACATCTCCTTCCCAATCCATCAATCACTTAAGGGCCCAATTGACCCCCGGCAAATAAGGACACACACACACACACACACACACACACACACACACACACACGCTCAAAGACTCCAACCATGAGCCGCATCTTCCGTTCCCGTGTGGCTTTCCGAGCCGTCGCTGCTAGCATTGGCCCCGCGGCTTGTGTTGGCACGTTTATCGCGACGAGGCCTGTTATTCGGTGTGATGCTCCTTCGTTGGCGGTCAATTCGCCTCCAAGGGCGGTCAGGAGACGCGCTCCCTTGGATGTATCGCCTGATACGGTTCGTCAGCTCTCGAGTGGAAGTGTTGCTGGTTCGTTACCACCCTCCCTGCAGGTTACTGCTTCCTCCGACTGGCTGGTAATAACTCGCTCGTGGCCAGGGTTCGGAATTGGTGTGGTAGTTGCGCTCTTCTCACGCACTCTGGCTCTACTTAGTGGTCTGGTTGCGCTGTCTATCCATGTAAGCCCTCTCACTCTTCGCCTATGCTACCGCCGGTCTGGCCCCTAACAAGTCCTAGGTTGCTTCTCGATATGGCTTGGACATCACTCACATCCTCGGCATCGACGAGTATCTGGACAGGAATGCTCTTTGGGCAAGGAGCAAGAAGGACCCATTGTTCACGTCATCATTTCTCCTGACATTCATCTTGGCCGCGTTTGTGCAGCTATAGCATGCTAGCTCAGATCCCATCTGCTTCGTCACTCAATCTTGGCCGTCTCCCGCTTGAGCCAGGCCAGAGTCACTTCATCCCCATCAAAGTATCCCTGCGTCTTTTCTAGAATCTCCGCGTTAGATGAATTGAGCCACTCCTTCTCGGCGTCGGTGAGCAGGCTTGTATCAATGAGGTTCCGGCAGTAAGGCACCATCGTAACGTGCTCAAATCCAAGGAAAGGCTTGTCTCCGAACGAGTACTTCGTCTTGATTTCCTTGACGATTATAATGTTTTCAATTCGGATGCCGAACTTGCCGTCTTCGTAGAAGCCGGGCTCGTTGGAGATGACGTTTCCAGGTGCCAGTGCTACGTCGGCGTATTGAACCCGAGTGCCAATACCGATGGGCCCTTCGTGGACGTTCAAGTACGACCCGACACCATGTCCAGTTCCGTGTCGGTAGTCCAACCCGGTTTTCTAAATGAAACCCCAGTCAGTGATAGGCCCCGTTCGAGACAT
This sequence comes from Fusarium robinianum, assembly GCA_013623725.1. Lineage (NCBI taxonomy): Eukaryota > Fungi > Ascomycota > Sordariomycetes > Hypocreales > Nectriaceae > Fusarium > Fusarium robinianum. The sequence continues at coordinate 55,188 of JABFFI010000214.1, read as the reverse complement.
TCCCAAGTTGCTTACCCAGAGGTGCTGGCGAGCCAGGCAGTCGAGAGCGAAGCCAGTTGTTCCCTTGGGGAACACAGCCTGGTCAAGAGAAATGTTTCCTTTCAGTACCAGCGTATAGGCCTCTTTCTCGGCATCTGTGGGCGTTCCGAAGTGGAGTGTTCGGGTCGTATCCGTGGTTCCATCACGGTACTGGGCTCCCGAGTCACATAGGTAGATGGCTTCCGGGTCAATGGTTGCGCAGTTCCCGCGCTCAGGGCTATAATGAATGATTGCAGCGCTATGAAAAAAAAACACATGGTTAGTACACTGGCGCTGGTTCGTCGGCAGCGTGTTGTGAAAGGAGTGGTATGAGGAATTGGGAAAGCCACTGATCAACACGCAAGTTGGTTCATGCGAGACACTCACTTGGCACCGGTGGAAGAGATAGTGTTGAATGAGAGACCGACGAAGTGGCTCTTCTTGGAGCGTAGCTCCTCGAGCTTGTCGGCAGCTTCTACTTCATCAAGGACGGCCTTCTTTGCTACGAGCTGGTCCTCGAGCCAAGCAAAGTATTGAATCAGCGCAGCGCCATCCCTCACATGGCAGGCTTTCATTCCATCGATCTCGGTCTTGTTCTTGATAGCTTTGGCATCACCGATTGGGCTCCTAACTTCGTCGACCGTCGAGTCGCCTCCGAGAGCGCGTTTCAAAGCCCACGAGCCTTTGTTTGAGATGAGGAAATTGCCAGCGGGATCATTGCCTTTAGCCTTGCTCTTTTCGCTGACAGCAGCGTGCAGCTCCCGAGCGTCGTCCAGGATAGTGTCGTATGGTCTGAGTCGGACGCCGTTGTCAGCCAAGTGGGAACGGCAGCTCTCGTCCAACTTGGTATCGTCAATGTAGAGCGTGGCAGCATCGGGTGTAATGATGGCATAGGAGAAGAAGACGGGATTGTAGGGGATATCGTTTCCGCGCAGGTTAAAGAGCCAGGCAACCTCGTCCAGCATGGAGACAAGCAGACCGGGCGAATTCTTCTTTGCGAGCTCCATTCGAAGTTTGATAAGCTTGTTCGCAACCGACTCTCCGGCGAACTCATCAGGTTGGACGATGACGGGCTCCGAGGGACGGGCTGGACGTTCTTCTCCCCAGACGAGGTCAACCAAGTTCTCCTCGATAGGAACCAACTCAGCGCCACCACACTTGCGAATCTTTTCTGCGAGATTCTTCGCAGTTGAACCAGAGATGAGAGATGGGTCGACACCAACATTCTTGCCATTCACCGATTTCTCAGCGGACCACTCCTGCCACGTCGGAACATCCTGAAGACCTTGTTTTAGCAGAGTCCAGTTATCATCGAGCTCAGATTCTGCCTGGTTGAAATAGCGGCCATCGGTGGCAAGGGCCGCGTCCTTGAGGGTGACGATAGCACAGCCAGCGGAGCCAGTGAACCCTGAGATGAACTCGCGCCTGGCATCACAGTCTGCAATGTATTCGGAAGAGTGACTATCTTCAGAGGGAACCACTGCGAAGAGGGACGGTCAGCGATGTTACCGAGGCCTGACTCTCAAGCCGTCCAGGGTTCCCCACCATAGATTTGGACGTTGCGATCCTTCATGAAGCTCCTCAGACGAGAGAGCCGGGCACTGGTGTCGACTTTCCCCATGGTTGCAGATGAGCTATAAGGCCGTGAGGATAGGAGAGAAAACACGGCCAGTCGCCGTGGTGCTGCAAGTCGTAGAAGTGATCTCGTGGTCTCTAGGAACATGGACTATCAGACGCACGTCACAGGCACACTCTGGAGAGCAGAGGAGATCACACCAGAACGGAAGCAAGAGAGAAGCGATTGCCTATTCGTCATCAGCCATTGCTTGGTATGAGGCCGATGCTGGGATGGGCAGTTAAGTCACGCTACCTGACGTCCTGCAAGAGAATGGGTAACCGTTTTAGTTCTTTCAAGCGATAATCAGGTCACAAAGAGCTTTTGTAATAGATAGAAGAAGAGAAAGGGAGGGAGTGGCCACGAAGCAAGACGAGAACGATACAGTGGTGATGAGGGAGAAAGACAAGACAATGGAGTCGTGGGTGCGTGGGGCATTTGGTGGTGGGAAGGAGGGAGAGATGAGGGGCATCTGGGGATGGTGTCACTCACAGCTCTCCTGACCAATGCCGTGTAACAGGGGTTGTTGTGAATATGATGAGATATGTCGGTGAATTGATGTATTAGTGAGTCTTGGTATTTGAGAGTCGTTTGGGCGTGAGATGGATGTTGTGTGTTTGTGATGGATGCAATGCACAAGAGAGAAAGAGATACGTACAATCCTCACGAGACACCCGACACAGTGACGATGATGAAAGCTAGCTCTCCCGGAAGGTGGCACCGAGCTACAGTGGGTTGGCGGATCTTTGAATGGCCGCAACCCGGGGGAGCTAGAGGGGAGCTGTCCCAGATGGGGTCACAAACCCACCTCCTAGGTTCGCTTTAGCAGCTGGCGAGCAACCTCAAGGGGAGAGGACTTGGTCAAGATATTGGAATTTCTGTTTTTTTCTTTCTTTTTATCCGAGAGTTGAGTTTTTGCCTACCTACTACCTAGGTACCAATTTTGTCCCGTCTCTTCTCCTAAGGTACCCGGTACCTCTGGGCCCTGGCGGTTGCAGCACCTTCCTTCCCGACGGGAGTCCCCATCCTGTTGTTGTTCGATGAAACGGTCTGCAATACATGCTTCCTCGAAAAAAGTACTTCCACCCTTGCTTGATTCATGGCAACGACCCCCTAGCTCTGCCAGTTCAAAGAGGTATCCACACTGAGCCACTAAGTACAAGTACCTGTCCTCCCTACCTACCATTCTCTGTCCGTCTGGGACGCCCAGAGGTACCTGCCCAAACCGCTGTCTCCAACAGTTTTGTCAGTTGCGACCCCGATCTGACGACAACCGGACCCCGAGAAACTCGGGCCCGAATGCCGGCAAACACCGTCTCTGCCTCCGATCCGTCTTGAGAGACTTCAACTTGACAAGGATACCGACCCGTAGTCTCTCTTCCAACAAAACGCCTCCTTGGGCTCTCTCTCTCGACTTCCATCAATCAAGCAAACAAGGCTCGCCGGCCATCCATTCCCGGTAGCGGACTCTTTTCTCCCCACACAGACGCGGGAGACAGCTCCAATTCTCACTCGCCGTATTTGCATCCAAGCCTTGCTTTCTAGGAACCACGTTCACCAGACATTCAATCACTCAGCATCTTGTGGAGCGTGTTTGAGCGTTAGTGTTTGTCGTGTGAGGCCTTTTCGTCGATTCTAGGCACCTCGTTTTAATGCTGACACGCTTGATTGCTGTCGGCTACAGACACATCGCCGGGTTCAAGTGAAGCTGGTGAGTTTTCCTCTTCACCGCACCTCCCAAAAAGAGCCTTCTCCCTACTTTGAAGTTTCCATGTAGAACTCACATCTTCCCATGGGCAGAGCTGACTTAAGCTGTCAGCTAGCATCCGCACAGTGGAAGGACAACGTCGCATTATCACCTCTTGAGCCGCAAGTCACGCCAGCTCCATCTGACCTTGATCGCGACGAAGCACTTGGCCAGCATCGCCACGACAAGATCGGAGGTATCTCTCCAGGCCTACAGACCAACTTGGGCCCTCTCCCCGCCACAACTACATAGAGCTCTAGGTAAAGGTTTGGCTTCAGTTTCCTGGATCCTGAGGTCTCTCGGCCCAGAATGGACGAGCTACAGGTCCCCGCCACCGTACCGGAGCTCGAGGCTGTGAGTATCTATCCCTTGAGAGACACGCTCGCCTCTCGGAGCGCACAGCTTGCTCCTAATGCAGGTACGACAGGCATACTCACTTCTTCCAGCTCATCCTCTCCCTCTACCAGCCCAATTCCCCAGAGACTATCGCCCGCACTCAAACAATTCTATCTCGCTTTCAGGCCTCTCCTCAAGCGTGGTCGGTAGCCCGCGATCTTCTCGGGCGACCCGATGACAAAGTAAAGTTCTTTGGTGCTCTTACCATCATCATCAAGCTCAACAACGAGAGGTAGGTCCTACAAACACCCTCCCCCCCTCGGCGCACTCCAGAAGCCCACTCTCCTGGTCATATTCGCTGGCAGCTGACACTCAACAAGCACCTCACTCACTTCAGAAGATGCTAGTGATCTTCTATTAGTGTTGATCGGCTGGTTTATGGAGACCCTCCGCCAGGGTACAGGCCCGCTCGTCGTCAGGAAGCTCTCATCAGCACTTGCTACCTTCTTCCTTCACTTCCATCGCATCTGGGGCCGCTTTATCCATCATCTAGCTCTTTGCCTACTTTCCGGCCAGCCCTGTCGACCCGGTGCTTTGGAGGAAGCACCCAGCTTTGACTCCATTATTGAGCGCTTGAACCCGGCTCAGACGCAAGCAGCTCTCTGGGTCCTAAGCGACGTCTTGGAAGACATTGGCAAGTTTGACCTGAATTCGGCAAACAGGTAAGTGCTTTTCTACTCTTTCTACTCTTCAAACTGGGTCTCAAACTAACTCTACCCAGCCTGGGCGTTCATGCTGCCATCCTGGAGAACATGCCGGACGCCGTCTCTCTCATGACTCGGGGAATGACACCCCAGTCGACGTCGCGGGGAGCGCACGAAGACTCTATCAAGTGTCTGCAGGTTAGTCCACCATCATACTTGATACTTGCCCGTTGCTGACGAGGCCTCAAGTCCTGGGTCTGGTTCGCTCAGAGGGCGTCAGCCCGGGACACACGCTTGATTGAGCCACTCATCACCGCCGTAATAAGCTCACTAACAGTAGATGATCTCTATGACGCCTCTGTTGAACTGATGGTAGAGTTGCTGTCCAACTGCGCAATGTTTCTCAGCAACTCACATTTTGAGAACGTGGCCGAACTCTTCGAGAGCCCTTGGTTTCAGAACCGTTACCAGGCCCTCATCCAGGGAGACTTCGACTTCGACTCGATTCGACTCGGCCAGCTTCTGCTCGCGTATGGAGACGCCAGGGTCGAGAAGCTGATGCAAATGAACGACCAGAGAAGCCAAAACTTGCTTTCCAATCTCTGCGGACTGCTTTCTGCTGACGGTTATCCCGTTGCCGAGGACAAGATTTTTGTCCCTGCCCTGGAGTTCTGGCTGACATATGCTGAGACAATGACGGATGTGACGTATTCAGACGAGGAAGGTTCCTCTGTGTGGATGCAGCAGGCTCTATCGCATGTTCTCCAAGCCGTGTCCAATGTGTGGCAGAAGGTCGTGTACCCGCCCCTTGAGGAGTTCACAACATGGGACTCCAGCGAAAGAATCGGGTTTCATGATGCTCGGAAGGACGTTGTCGACCTGCTCCAGTCTGTCTACGCCCTGGCTGGACCTCAGCTCGTCATGACCTTTGCAGACTTAGTGCTCAAGGCCTTATCCAGCTCATCTTGGCTTCAGCTCGAGGCTGCCGCCTTTTGCCTTGGGGGACTGGCTGACTGCGTCGGAGAGGATACTAGGTGTGACGACTCTCTAGCTAGTATCTTCACGTCACCTTTGTTCTCTGCTCTCCGTCCTGGAGAGGCAAACCTTCCTCCCCGGGTGCGACAAACTTGCGTTGCGCTGATAGAGCACTACACGGAGTATTTCGAGCGGAACATCTCCCATCTACCGCCTGCTCTCAACCTCCTGTTTGTCGTTGTGGGGGAGCATTCAATGGCAGGCCCCTCGTCAAAATCCATTCAGAGGCTCTGCTCTTCTTGTCGGGATCATCTGCATCCCGAGGTTGGTGCTTTCTTGGGCGAGTACCAGAACCTCGTTGGCAAGGCACGGCTCGACTGCGGTGCCAGCGAGAAGATCCTTGGTGGCATCGCAGCGGTCGTTCAGGCCGTTCCAGATTCATCACAGAGATACCAGGCGTTTGCTAAGCTTCTGAGCTTCGTTCAGGCTGACGCACAGCATGCTCTGCAACTTCTACAGTCTCCTACCGTCGAGCCCATTCCATGCTTTGTGGCACCTTCTTGCTCGTATGCAGCCTCTGACGAAAGTCCTGCGTTGCACACTGCGCTGAAAGCGCTCAGGTGCCTAACTAGCGTTGGTAGAGGTCTTCAGGCTCCGTCAGAGGCTTCAGTAGATCTTGAGGGCAACCCAACCAACTCTAGGGCCTCCGATCCACAGCTGGCACAACTACAGGACAGTGTCATTGATATCGTTATCCAGCTTCAAAGCGCGTTCAACACCAATGGAGAGATCGTAGAGATCATTTGCAACGTACTCCGGAGTGGCTTTTCAGAGACTGAGCCTGGTCCTTTTGTGCTACCGGCTCAAAGTGTTGCTAGGTACCTAACGAGTCAGGGGGTCAACACACCAAGGATCGGGTTGCTTGTCAGCACGGCATGCTCTTTTGTTAGTTCCCTAGAGCATGACGGACTTCAAGGTCAGGATGAGCTGCTCAAGTCTGTGCTTCTCTGGGTTGTTGGCCTTCTCAAGCAGCTCCCCAGTATGTGGAAACATCCTACCCTGATCTTCGCTTCACGTTCAACTGACTCCCAACGCTTCAACAGACGCAGAAGCCGACCCCGAGCTCTCGCAAAATGGAATCGAATTCGTTACTCGGCTGCTATCAAAACGCCCGGCGGTCCTTCTTCAGTTAGAGCCACAGAGCGCTGCGGAGTTCTTCTTCCTCTTCACGCTTCAGGTGTTGGACGGCAAGGAGCCGTTGCCCAAAGCCAGTGCTGCAGAGTTTTGGGTAAGTTCCATGCGTCTTGGTCTCTAGATTTGGGGTCATGCTAACATGTATCAAGGCTACGTTCATTACACTCAAGTGTGATGCGAGTGAACTTGACGAGGTCGTTCAGCAAGCGATGCAGATGCTTGGTCCTCTTCTCTCGGAGAGCCTTGCTAGAAATATCGGTGGCAACGCGTCAAGGAGTGAGCTTGATAAGCTTAGCGAGCCCCTGAAGAAGCTCGTGGTCAGATATCCCATGGCGAAGAGCTGGTTGGAATCAGGTCTTGCACACGCTTCTTTCCCCAGCTCAAGGGTCACGGAGCAGGACAAATCGCTCTTCCTCAAGAAGGTTATTAGGTAAGATGTTGTTGCTACTTCTATTGCTTCCACACATACTAACATGGATCATAGCTTGCGGGGATCTAGGCCAACTAACCAAGTCGTCAGAGAGTTTTGGCTTTCGGCTAGAGGATCGAACTTTGCATATGCGTCATGAGCTGGAGTTGAACATGGGGTAAATGCTGGGAGAGGGAGTACGGGGGGACTAGACTGCTTGAGGGTGTGTTGCTCTTCTATTCATCTTTATACACGGCACACTGGCCTCTATTGTACAGCATCGTCTTGCGATATAGGGGAAAGGGGAGTACTTCTCGGGGGCTTTTGTACAGGGGCTGGTTGTTGGCATTGCCGAAAAGTTTGACGGTTGGATCTGAATGACACTGCTGGCTGCGCTTTAAAGTCCCACAGCTTCCCTGACGATTTGCATAGTTGCTTCGGCACTTTCCCGTGCCTTGCGTGCGCCTTCTGCTTCGATCATGTCCAGATGGGCGTCACCCTTGCTAAGGAGCTCGAGATACCGGTCCCGAATACCGTCCAGGCCGGTGATTACGGCGTCGGAGACCATCTCCTTTAGTTGCTTGGGGCTGAGGTCGCTGTAGTCCTGTGCTAGTTGTTCTGCCGTCCTTCCCTCGGCATCAAAGATGGAGAGAATGTCGAGGAGGTTAGAGATTCCCGGCCTGGCGGCTCTGTCGTAGGAGACGCCGGGGATAGAATCCGTGAGGGCGGATCCGATCTTGGTTTTGATGTCCGCGGGGGAGTCGGTGATGAGGATGCGGGAGCGTTCAGATTTGTGGGATTTGGACATTTTGGTGGTTGGGTCGTTGAGAGACATGAGGCGGTGGACGGGGGCTTANNGGGGGGGGTTGGTTGGAGGGGAGGTGTATGGGATGGGTTGAAGAAAGGGGGAGGAGGGACTTACGGATGATGGTTTGGGGGGCAACGAGGTGTGGGCCATAGGCGTGGTTGAAGTTGGTTACACACTCTCGTGCGAACTCGAGGTGCTGGGTCTGGTCGTGGCCGACGGGAACGTGAGTTGCCCTGGAGAGGATGAGTCCGAGAGCTAGATTGGAAGGTCGGGGTTAGGGGTACCTGTGGACGAGGACGTCGGCGGCCTGGAGGACTGGGTAGGAGAAGAGGCCGAGTTTGAGGCGGGAGCCGACGGAGCGGCCCTCGATGGAGGATTCTTGGGAGAGGTTTAACTTGCTCTGATGAGGTGTTAGTTGGATGTGTTGGTGGTGAGGGGAGGGGAGGGAAGGGGTTGTATGCCTTCCACTGTGTCATGCGGGAGAGATATCCGACTGATGCGGTGCAGCTGAGAATCCACATGAGTTCTGAGTGTGCTGGGACCTGTGAGATGTATTAGTATATGTTTATAGACAAAGATGGAGAAAAGGGTGAGTCTCAATGGCATCAATAAAGCCCATCACGAAACCTCTAAGACACCACAGACACCTAACTCACCGAAGACTGATGAAACAACGTCGCCCGATCCGGATCAATCCCAATCGCCAACAACGCCGCCAGCGCCTCACGTTTCCTCCTCCTCAGCTGCTCCGGCGGCTGCGGCATCGTGATAGCGTGCAAGTCCACGATGGAGTAGACGAGCCTAGTCCCGGGGTCCTCGGTGCGCTGGAGCTGGACCCATTGTCGGAGCGCCCCGACGTAGTTTCCCAGGTGGGGGACGCCCGTGGGCTGGATCCCGGAGAAGATGACGCGGGGGTGGAGGGAGGGGGGAGGCATTGGGGGCGGTGGTGGTGGTTGTGGTGGTGGTTGATGGGGAGGATGGGGGATGGTGATGGTGATGGTGTTGTGTTGTGTGGTGTTGATGATGAGTTTTGTATGCATTTATCGGGGTGGCGTGGGTTTAGAGATGGGAACGGTGGGTGAGGATGGATTTCAGAGGGGTTATGAGTGGACAACAGGAGAGATTGAGTATTTCAATGGTAAATTTTGGTTATGTTAATTGAAGTTACTGCGGAGTTTGCTGCTGTCGGTGTCTGCTTGGAGTCGTGGTGTACCTCTGTACGTCGAGATACAACCCGTCACACCAATCGCTGTAGCTCCCTCTTGGACCAGCCGGCAACTACCACTCACTGATCCAGAAGTACTTGAAACATATACATAGTCTTCCTTGGGAAACTCCTATTTGTTCCTTTCTCATTCCCCTGGGGTAGATTGGTTTTACACAAGCCCACAGTACGTCCCCGTGGCATATTGTACAACGAACATCTGATACATACAATTGTTCCCTCCCACCGTCGAGACGGGACAGGCAGCGCCTCTTAAAAATGCGAGACACCTAACCAATGCGCAGCTGGGAACATGATTTCTTCCTTTTCTTCCTCCTTTATGCTCCCGTGGTAGGCGGCTCCCTCAACCCAGCTGCTTCCCGGAACCGGCGCTGGTTCAACAACTCCTCCACCTTCTCCATCGTACCAAACGTCTTCGTCTGTCCCAGATGCGCCCACTTGGAATCGATAACGCCCCTCTCCTCCTCCGGCAGGGTATCCATCTCCTTACCCACGCCGAGCTCGGTAAACTCCCACACGTTGGCCTTCATACCGATACCGTAGTACTGGTGCTTGCGGAGGTACGCGAGCCACAACTGCACGGTCTCCGGGTCCCCGTCTCGGATCTGGATGAGCCGGCGGAGCGTGCGGCGCTCAAAGTTCTCCTGGGCCTTCTTGAAGATGAAGTTGCTCTTGGGGACGGTCCAGCGCTCGGTGATGCGGGGGAGGGGGATGGGTCCGTACGCGGGGAGGCCGAGGTAGTAGGCGGCTCGGAGGGCGAAGTCGGCGAAGAATTCGAGGGGCTGCGTGCTGTAGGATCGCAGCTGGAGGTCGCAGGACGGGATGCCGTGTTGGGCTTCTCGCTTCAGAGGCTTCAGGTGGAGGGCCTGGAGGGATCGAGGATACCGGAATTCCTCGGGAGCCTGGGTGTCTTTGGCCGCGGGTTTGTTGGGTACTAGATCGCCAGAAGACGCTCTGTGTCCATTAGTACAGCCCAATCCAACATGGCCACAGCCGGGGATCTCGGTTTGGGGAATATTCGACGTACAAGGTGGCTTGCGCACGGCGGGCAATCAGGGGCGCTTCGAGCTGGATCTAGGGGTCAGTATGGTTGTCAATTGGCATTGTACACGGCTTTTGGAGACATACCGAAGCGCGCCCTAGGGGCCTAAGACTTTGACGCAACATCCTGCATGTCCTTTTGCGTAGACGATGGTGATGTTCAAATTTACTTGGAGATGTTGGATAGCGGACAAAACGTGAGCGGTGGTGCACGGACCACCGCGGGTCAATTTGTTCCACGCTAGCCGCCACTAGGCGCGCGGCTCTTTTACATCGGAGACGAGGAAGAGGAAGTGCACCTTTCGTTTGCAAACAGAACTGAGGCAGGCTTCAATGGATTAGAATTACTCGACGTGGATTCGTTTGTTACCGATTTTACAACATATATACAGCTTCTTGTTGGTGGTCAAACGCTTCACACATCTCATTGCATTCGCACTCTGACATCTGGTGATTGGTTCATGTCTTGGGAATATTCTCAATTCCGTCTTCGACGTTGTGCAACTAGTTTCTGATAGAACCCCTTCTTGCCACTCATCTTCTGCTTCTGGATACCCGCATACTTGGAGGTAAACTTGGCGCTGTCGTAGGTGCTCATCACCTCCTGGAGCATGTTGCCCTTCCTCTCCTTGCGCGTCAACCTCGCGCTGTAAAACTCTGTGGGACCAGAGATGATCTCGCCGACTTGTGAGTATTCGGGAGCGCTCGCTCGGAGTGTCTTCTTATGGTGCTTGGGATCCAGGATGCTTCGCATACGGACCAGCTGCCAGTCTCGCTTGAACTCGGGAGTGAGTTTCGTCTTGGGGAGGTCGAACCAGTTGGATCCTGCGGTAGTCTATTGTGATTGCGCGTTAGCAGGCGTGTTACTTGAGAAGTTTGTCTGTTGGAACGCAATTATGTTTGAGAGGGTGCAAGTCAGAGTAACTATGATATGAAGTATCAGGAGCCATGGTCCGGTAATCCAAAACGGATATGGTACCATGTCAATAGAAAAATGGGATTTATTTTCATCAGGCAACCGAGAGAGAGGCGGGAGTGTGTAAAGACGAACACACACATGGGATATTGCTTACCTTGGATTGAACCTTGGGTCCCGTCTGCGGCTGGGTGGCTTCTCGAACTGAGAGGTCAGTCTTGGTGCTGGCTTGCGGCTGCTTTTGAGCAACCGTCGATGCGCCTAGCTTCACCCTCCCAGCCGCCTTTGGGACGGGGTCGACGGGCGCAGCATCATTTTTCAGACGCTGTTCAGCCTGGCGCAGTAGCTCATCGACCTGATCATCCGAGATGTCTGTCATGATCTGCCTGCTGTCGACGACAGAGCGAAAAGGAAAGGAAAGGAAACAGAGTTGGGGATGCTGGCGCAAACGCGAAAGATATAGAAGAGAGAGAAAAAAAAAAAAGAGGGTCGGTAACTTTTGTGGGGCAGGCCTTTGAGACAGACAAACGAACGCTTTCGTGGCGCAGCTCACACTAGCCACTTCTAAGCACCCCCCCACTTCTAATACCCACCCCACTTCCAATGACGGCACTTCATAGCTTCAGAGCTGAGGCCCAGCCTCGCTAGCTCCCTTTCTCTCTCACAACAAAACATCCCAGCCCCAGCACGGATGCCCAATCGGCGTAGACTCGCCCTCCACCAAACATCGCGTTGTTCGGGTATCCATCACCTGTAACTTAAACTTCAAGGAATATATTCTTCCCACCATGGATCAGCAAAACCCATCTGCCTCTCAGCAGAATCGTCAGCGCCCTGGCTACGATCTCAGCTCCGGCGGCCATTATGGTATGTTTTTATCTTTCCGGGCTCTTTTCCCCCAGAAATAACAGCCCCTCTCTCTCTCTCTCTCTCTTCTGAAGCTTCACCGCGTTCTGCCACTGACACACGAGACGCGCAGGCGCATGTGCCGCTGTACGTTTTTTCCAACCACGCCCGCTCCCACCTGCGACATTGCGGCTTGCGGCTTGCGGCTCTCGAGTATCCCGTGTCTCGCGACTTGTGCGCTGACCTTTTTAATTTAGCTGGCGTCGCAGGGTTTCGCTCCCTCGGAGCTGTATACCGGTCCTTGGGCCAATGTACGTCACCTAAAACCAAAACACGTCCAACTCGCAAAACGATTGCGCCCGACGCGAATGCTAACAAATATATTTTTTAAAAATATTTATAGGCCCATCAAGGTCTCACCGGTCAATACAAGGATATCTTGACTACCTACTGGCAGCATACTATCAGCCACCTCGAGAATGATACCCACGACTACAAAATCCATCAGCTGCCCCTCGCGCGCATTAAAAAGGTCATGAAGGCCGACCCCGAGGTGAAGATGATTTCCGCCGAGGCCCCTATCCTCTTCGCCAAGGGTTGCGATATCTTCATCACCGAGCTCACCATGCGCGCCTGGATCCATGCCGAGGAGAACAAGCGACGAACCCTCCAGCGCTCCGATATCGCGTCCGCGCTGGCCAAGTCTGACATGTTCGACTTCCTCATCGACATCGTCCCCCGCGAAGAGGCCTCCTCCCACGCGAAGCGCACTACTACTCAGGCCAATGCCGCGCCTCAGTCTGTCCCCTCCGCTCCCGGCCAGGCCCAGATGGGCCCTCAGCATACCAATATGCCCCAGCCCAATGCTATGGGACCCCCCGACTACATGGCCGGCCATACCATGGCGCCCGAGCAGGACTATCGCCAGAACCCCAACATGTATCCGGGACAGGTGGCCCCGGGTCCTTCGGCCGCTTACGGTCAGGCCCAGCCTCCCATGTACGGAGAGATGGAGGGCATGTATCCCTACTCAGCCATGCCCCCTCAACAAGTTAGCATTCCTATAACTACGCTACCATTATAAGGATAAGAAAACACAACTAACACCTATATATAGGCTCCTATGACTTCCGAGGAATTTGAGTAGAACTCTCGTGTCCGACGAACCAGGAGAATCCCACAGCGTGTTTAACGACCCAATCGGAATTCGGTGTAAGGTGGTGAGATGGTTAAATGGATGGAAGGTTGAAGGATTGATGGACAGGACTCGGCGTAACGGACTGACGTTTGTTTTATAACTTCTTCAGAGGTACACATTACGAGCACATGCAATGTAGCGGGAATTATCCTTCCCTGACTTAAGAACTGGACCATGAACTATACACATCGCAACGGGATAACAATTTGTGTTCTTTGATTTGATTCCGTCTCCGATACCTAACTATTTCATCATGCCGAACCTTGAAGAGAAGTTTGCCAGGGGTGCGCTTCTAACGGGACTCTGAGCAATGGGTGTCAATCTGTAAGTTGGTGTCAGCAAGACCTGTAAACAAACACATGCAGAAGATCAGCGAGCATCACATACTTCTCCAGGAGGGTTGGTCCAGTGAGGGCGTCAACACGTCCGTACTTCTTGTTGCGGGTGGAAATGTCAAAGAACTCATCGTGATTGTCTGACTGAAGAAGGTTAATCGTCTGTCGCAGCTCATCCAGGTTCTCCCGCAACATCTGCCCGTTCTCGAGGCTGTCGACGAACTGGGTTAGGTATTCGACGTCCAGGGCCAGCGCGGCTACGCCGTTGGGGTTGATGTGTGGGACATCTGATGACAATGGTAGGGCCTGGGGAGAGGTTGTTAGCGTAAAGAGTGCTAAGGATGAAGGGGATGGGGGAATCTGCGCACGAGGATCTTGCTGGCCGTGTGACTGAGGGCGTCGAAGTAAATCAATTCTTTGATTTCTCGGGGGAGGCCGAGGAGAGTTGAGTTCATGATGTTGGAAAGGTAGCGTGTCAGGGTCTGCATGTAGTTGCCTGGCTCGCTCTCGACAGTTAAAGCCGTCCTAGATGGTGCGTTAGTTCCAAGTTCACAATGCTCATGGACATGTTATCAGGGTACCAGTCATATTCGGCAGTGTCGACGAGGTCATCGATCTTCGAGTTGACCAACTCAAAGATACGTTTCTCGGCCGTCTTCTTGTTGTTTGTAAAGTGCTCGGTAGCACTCAGCTTGAGAGGGCCTCCTGCTGACGTCGATGAGCGAGCTCGAATCAAAAGCTGTTCAAGCTCTTGACAGGCAATTTCAAAGTGTTCGAGGTTGATAAGGATTTGCACTATCTGGCCGAGGTACTGAGAACTCAGTCTCTCAACTAAGGACTTGCAGACCTTCTCTGTCAAAAGTTCGTCCAGGGACTACAAATCCGTAAGCTAATGGTCAAACACTGAACTCTCATGGTGCAAGATACCTTCTTCAGGGTCTCGTCAATCACGTTAGGATGCTGAAAGTGGTCGTCTGAGAAGAAGTAGAACTGGTTGAGGAAGTTTCGAATGTCGATGCAGCACAATGGATACATCTGAGAAAATGGCAACACGCAGGGGAAGCTGTCGTGCAAGTTAGCACCACGTTAGCATCTCGAAGGAGACATCAACATACATGAGCTCAGCTGCTGGCTTTTCTTGCGAGAACCAGCTGACATTAACAACCTTCTCGTATTCTTGCAGCGAGTTGATGGCCATTGGCATATAGTCATCAGTGGAAACGATCTATAAAAGTTGAGAATATAAGCATTTAGCAACCATGGGAGGGTGGGCAGCACATACCTCTTGGAAGTCTTCACTGAAACGAAGCTTCAGGAGTTCAGCATATTTATCAAACAGCTTGAGAAGGAAGTTGTCAAGCATTGAAACTGTGTAGCCCCATCCCTACACATTCGGTCAGCCTCTATGTCAACAAGAATCTCAAGCAAGCTAACCTCCATTGTTTGAATAAACAAAGCAATGATGTTCTTTATCTTAAGAAGAACTTCGGGATTCGTCACTTCGTTCAAGGCCTTGGATGTCAGCTTGATGGCAGTGCTGCACATCGACTCCCAAAGCTCCTCGACCTAAACAAGACTTTGTTAACACCGACATTAGAATGGCTCACGCAATTGGGAGTTCTCACATCGGCTGCTGAACGTAGATGAGGAACGCGCCTCATGGTCGCTTTTTCAATGATGGCGAATCCTGCCATGCCCTCTAGCAAACTACTAAGTGAGGACTCGTCCTCTGCCAGGAGGCCAATGTTGGTTGGTAGGAGGAGGTCCTTCTGTTGCCTTCGTGTAGCCGCATATTCAGAACGAAACTTGTCTGTCTGTCCAAGAGCGTCATGAATATGAAGCGCTTCAAATAGCGGCGTGAAGTCAACCTGAACTTCTTCGTTGTCTAGTACATCAAAGTCCTCATTCTCGTCGCTGACCAGTTCGATGGCCGAGTTCAACTTGAAATTGGACAGAAAGGGATCCTCCTCCATCCTCTTCTTTTGCCGTGACCTCCTTAGTTCAGTATGGTAGAACGCTACTTCGCCGAGGAACTGCGAAGTTTCACGGATGCGATACAGCCATGTATTCAGATCCGTCATCACGGCTTCGGAAATCGCCTTTTGAGAGGCAGGGATGGACTTTTGGATGACATCAGCCAGCCGATGTTGGGTCGCGTATCTGTTCTGGATGATGGGAACGAGATGTTCATTTTGTAGATCTTCGAGGGACTTCAGCGCCGGGTAGTACTTTTTGCGACGAATGAGTTCGTGCGCGTTGTTGACGGCGCGAAGGATTGTAAGAGAGTCGTTCAGGGCGTCGGTAGCATCAGCGATGTTCTGTCGGACGGCCTTGGTGTTGACAAGGGCACCCTTCTGCTCCGCCAGCTTCTCCGTACTAGCCTGTATAGATTCGTTGAGCTCCAGGATGTCGCCTGTCAGAGTGACAGTCTCTTCCCGGACTTGTTGGAGTCGATTAACCGAGTCGAGGAATTCTTCGTGTTTCGTCAGACCGATGCGCTCGATCTCCGCCTCGCGGCCGTCGTAGTACCGGCTCAGACATTGCGTCAAAAGAGGGGTTCGGTTCGAGAGGGCGGCATCTTTGAGGACCGGTATTAGCTGGTCGAGGAAGTCGGAATCGGTGGAAGCTAAGATGACCTGTGGACTCTGTGTTAGCAAAGAGAAGAGGACACCAGGATAGCGAACTGACGTGCGGGACCGCAGATGCGTAGTCATCGACCGCCGGCGGACGTCGCGGCATGCCTGCTACTTATGCGCGCTTCGTAGCACTCGAGATTGGTGATGCTGGGCTGTTGAGTTGGATCTCGTGTTGACATCTTGACCTCCCCCTCGACGTCGCACAGCTCTGGGCAGGGAGTGGCTGGCGTCAGACCAGTTCCAGGGGTACGTACCTCAAGCTCAGAACGTGGGGACACGCACACACACAGGTCTTGCCCCCAGAGTTTCTTTTGAAACAAGGTCCAAGCCACATGAGCCACAGGCTGTCTGTCGCTGACTAAGAATCAAACGACATTCAACCTCCTCCAGGCGATAGATCTTATGTTGAAAGGCTGTTGGAGCCAGAAAATACTTGGAGCTGGGATGCCATTATCTTATTTTACACAGTGGATGTATTGGCACCTAGAAGGGCGTGATTCATTTCGAATAATCTGGCTTTCCCTACCCTAGAGATTACCACAAGGAAGAGGAAGCAACCACCAACACAGGAGTCTTCTTGGGCGAAACGGATGCTCTAGAGGCGTCAATGTTTTTGGGATTTTCATGTCTTGTGGTTTCATGGCAGAAAGCTAATTCTCGGAGAGAACTGGGGGTTGACGTGGAAGACTTATGAAACAATGTTTACAATACAATTCCATTTGTCACTACGTTATGTGTAGGTGTGAATATTTGTCTACCTCGTGAATTCCCAAGGTAGCAAGTAAGAAATATATATTGAAATATTATTTTCTTATGTATTGATTTGGGTGTTGACTCTATACCAAAAAGTAGGATCAGAGTAACTTCAACATTTTCTTCAATACCATGGCTTGATTTAAATGTTGACAGATGTGGTATTGGCGTGCTAGGTTTCTGTTATCTCCAAGTGCGTAGATTATTATAGATATTTGAAAGGTTGGCGAAGAAAAAGTAAATCCAGCTGTGCGAGTTGCGAGATATCTCGTCGACTTCAGATTCAGATAGACAAAGAAAAGAGCCACGGGACGTCTCCATATATGCTGGCTTCTGGCTAAGTACATGCAGTGCATGAAATCCTTTCGGCGAGAGGATCAAGATTAGCATTCTCGTCAAGTTACGAACAGCGGCATGTCTACCGAGATTGGTATTCCGAATGGGACTCGCGATACATCTAGTTTGATTAGCATATGGGGTATAGTCGTTGAGACACTCCCGAATGTGGAGAGAGAGCCATGAGAGGTACCTCAAATATTTCTTGATGTGCTCTTCCAACTGTTTGCTCGAGTGTTTGAAATCACCTATACATCAATTAATGAATTTTGCTTTCAATTGGCCATGGGAACAAAAGCTCCATCTCGTGTCCCTTCTCAACTGCTGCAGTAATCAGCATCAATACAAGCCGGCGATTTCAAATTGATGAATTCCCCAAAAGCCATATTGCATTTGAAAACAGCGATGCGGTCTCCATTGTCAGCTTCTCGTAGAGCATTGCAAACTATGTATCTCAAACAATTGCCAAAATCTGCACAGTTTGTCGTGCTGGAAACGAATTTTCTGCTTACTAGCAGATCTTGATGTTTGCATCATGATACCATTTGAAGTAACCGTCTTGAATTCACAGAAATCTAAGCCTCAGCAGCTTTGCTGCATGTCATGTACATACATTCTTATACGTCAAAGTGCTAGGCAGCCAAGTCCTCGACATGCACTTCCTTTTACTACGAATGGTACACCACATGAAAGCAGAGAAGATGAGATCACTGAAGCTCTTTGCCCACGCTATTGAATGTCAATGAGTTACAGGCACTAGTAGGTATATCGCAGTGACATTTCCGATTCGTTTTCAGAATATATATTCAGCTCTACGTGTGGGTCAGCGTTTGCTGAGTGAAAAACGGGCCTTGGAATCACTTCGTTCCCACGCCTGTCTGTAGTGTCGCTTTGAAGTAAAGTCTACCATTGGGGGCGTGAAAGGGGTTGCCAACAACGTTGAATTTAGTGATCCAAGGTGCCAGAGAATAGAAAGGCGACTGCTTGGGAAACGCCTAAATGGCATGATAATTTCATTCAAGCGCTCGCCCTGACAATATCTAGACGATCTGTTTTCCAAGAACTTGGAATCAAATGCACTGACTGGAGTGCACTCTATGATTTCAAACCGAGATTCCATGATATCTGCTCTGACACCGTGCAGTGTCATTCATTCAGAAAAGGTCAGGGGATTCGATTATTGTCTCTTTTGCCGTCTACCTCCATAGACTTCTCATGACTGCGGTCTGAAGATTCAAGGGACTCCGTTTGATTTTTTACAATTTGATTTTGCCTATTTCTGGAGAACCAGGTAGATGCCTACCTACCTACTAAGGTACCTAGCAGGTAAACAGTGAGCTGCAGCCTTGGCTGGGGTACGTACTTGAGATGCTGGAGGCCCCCTGGCTCCCACACTCCAGATATCAAATGCAATCATTCAACAGGCCGACCATAAGTAGAACTGATAGCTCATGGAATTTACTGCAATCAATAGGTAGGTATACATTCCGATGTAGAGTACCTAGCCAACAGAAAATACGTATTACATACAGTCTTTGGATCTCGTACTTTGTGTGGACTGGAGTGTCCCCCGATCGAGAATAGGGGTCTTCACGATCTTCAAGATCTGTGATATGGAGATACTAGTCCAATATTGAAGAAACCAAGAGAGAAGGAGGTTTTGGTATCGTCTCCTCAGATAAACGAACAGCTCCGTTCATGCTTTCAATGTTCCCATTGGCCTCAGAGAGCACTACTGTTCACACCCCCCCAAAACACACCCCTCGAACACTCCACTCTGGAGGTAGCTCCTTCCTCACCTTCAACTGCCACCCTGATATCAAACGAGCAGCAGACAGCAGAGGAAGGAAGGCACCCAGTTCCTCACCCAACGGGCTCCTTCCTCATCACCCAGAATAAAATTCCTCTCACCCATCCTCTTCCCCTCCCGAAAACTTTTCCTCCACCCACTTTCTTTCCTTTCCCTCACCACCATCCTCTTGGGCATCATCGCATTTCTTGTCCGCTTTTTTCCTACTTGGTGAGGATCTCTGGCCTTTCATCCTCTATCCGAGGCCTCCTTTTGATTCTTTCAAGAACTCTCGCATAGTAGCCTTCGCCTGCAACCGCTACTTTGCGCACTGCAACCGCTCACGTTCTCAGTATGTCGCAGAACCGTGAGAACAACCAGTTCGGCCAGTCGCCTCGCTCTTCGGCTGGCGTGGCCGAATCCCTGAAGGGCACTCCTGAGACTCGTCTCACGGCCTTCTCCCCGGATGGAGCTTCTTCCAAGTCGTCCAGACTTCAGAAGAACTTCAACCGTTCCGGCGCTGGGAACCCTCCTGTTCTCCTGCCCGTCAACAGCTACCGTGGCTCGGATTCGCAGGATGGCAAGGATCCATTCGTCAGTGGCAATGCTCATGCAACTACTCTGTCTCCTACTGCTTCGGCCTTCAATCCGACCGGCGACTCTGTTGGCTCTGTTCTCAGCACTGACATTGGTATTTCTCACCACCTTGATGTCTCGTCTACTGCCGGCACTCTCGCCATTGCTGAGGTTGAGAGCTATCTGACTGTAAGACCTTCCTTATTTTCTTTTTGACTCTTTTTTACTGAGACATGTATAGGGGATGGCCGACAACAAAACACCAGGCCTTCACGACGGTCAGGAGTTTGAAGTTGTCGATGGACATGTCCTCATTCATTTCAAGGACATTCGTGATTCCTGCTGGGTCTTCGACATTATCGACAAGCAGAAGGAGGACTGGACCGTCACCTACGTCAAGCCTAAGACCGACGCCAAGGTAATCCCCTCTTTCGACCCATGGCTAACTCATTGTTGAGGAACCAAGCTGACTTTAGATTGTAGGATGGAACGGAGAACGTCACTGACCGTCTCCAGGAGCTGGGACAGGTTCTGGTGCTGGCCACTCCTCCCGTCGGCATGATTGTCAAGGCGGATGAGGTCGCTGGTGTTACCAAGTCTGCCTTCCAGAAGCTTGGGCCGCTGTTCGCTTTCAGCCGTTTGATCAACTACCCTGACGGATCCGTCAGATGCACCGTTCAGTTCTGCAAGGTTGAAGACGCCGTCAAGGCCATCAAGACCTACAATGGCAGCTCGGATGAGGTAAACCATCTCGGAGACACAGATTACTGTACCATGCCTAATGCAGCTCAACAGGGGATTCATTTCACCGTCAGCCCTCCTGTCCGCCCCTTCCGAAAGGCGGCTATGGCTGGTGATGTGAGTGATGTCGTCTTGTCTCTTCAGAGACTCGCTTTTGGATCTGGCCCATCGCAGCAGAAGGATGGAGTTCGTATGGCTCCACGAATGATGGCCCAGCAGGGTTTGAACAACCAGTCCGCAACGGCTGGCATCAATGGCTTGGCCAACGCTTTTGGACCCCCCACCCCTCCTCATGGCATTGCCATTCCTCATGGCATGACTGGCGCCCAGGGCGTTGCTAACGCTCACAACATTGTCAATGTTCAGGGCGTGGTCAACAACCAGGGAATGGCTAACAATCAAGGCATGGCTGGCACTCAGGGCATGGCTGGCACTCAGGGCATGGCTGGCAACCAGAGCATGATCGTCCACCAGGGCATGGCTGGAACTCAAGGCATGACTAACGCCTATGGAATTGCCGCCAACTCGAATATGACCGGAGCTCACGGTATGGCTAACAACCAGGGCATGATTCACGCCCATGGCATGGCCGACACCCACGTCATGGTCAACTCGGGCATGGTTAACGCTCCAGGCATGGTCAACAATCAGGGCATGGTCAACAATCAGGGCATGGTCAACAATCAGGGCATGATCAACAATCAGGGCATGGCTAACATTCAAAGCATGGCTGGCACTCACGGAATCGTCCCCCATCCGGGCCTCGCGGCTTCTGCTGCCGCCAACGCTGGCATAGGCACCCACGGCATTGCTGCTCCCTCTACCATGCCCAACCAGCCTGGCTATGCTACCTACCCCCTGATGGTTCAAGGTCCCGTTTCGCCCTTCTACATGGATCGTGCTGCTCCAGGAGGTCGCCTGGGCCCTATGACTGCTATGGTCGCCCACGCGGGTGCCCGACCTGGGAATTCCCTTGCCATGGTTCGCCGCGACCAAGCTCCGATCGGGGCTCCGCAGGGCCCCCGAGCTGATCGCCGACAGCATGCTGCTCGAGTCCCTCGTTCTTACCACAACGCGTCCAACTCGCACAACTTTGTTGACGTCAACCGTATTCGTGACGGCATTGACGTTCGGACCACGGTAATTCCCTCTGAGTACAATCGCGCTGCATTCGCTGACCATAGAAAGATCATGCTTCGCAACATCCCCAACAAGGTCAACCAGGTCATGCTGAAGAATATCATTGACGAGTCCAGCTGGGGCAAGTACGATTTCATGTACTTGCGCATCGATTTCGCCAACGACTGCAAGTAAGTTGCCTGCCATGTGTGACACTCGCGAGCGTCGGGATCTTAACTGCTGTCCAGTGTTGGTTACGCCTTCATCAATTTCGTCGATGTGAGTCATTTTGATTTCCCTATTGGTTTGACAATGCTAACTTTGTGGTTCAGCCGCTCGACATCATCGATGTTAGTTACTCCCTTCCCCTGGCCTTTGCAGCCCTCATGCCCTGTTCCTCCACTAAACTATTGTCAAACTGACTAGTTTGGACAGTTTGTCAGCGCTCGTGGAAGCCAGAGATGGTAAGTGCTTGAGGACAGAGAGCTGGGCGTCAGAACTAATACAGTGTCAAGGAACTGCTTCAAGAGTGACAAGGTTGCCGAGATCTCCTATGCGAGTAAGCAATGTGTATTCATTCCTACTGTATCTCGACTGACTGTCACTTCATAGCTATTCAGGGGAAGGACTGCCTGGTCCAGAAGTTCCGCAACAGCTCTGTCATGCTCGAGGCCCCGCACTATCGTCCCAAGGTACGTGTCGTCAACGAGAAGGAAAGTTGCCTGCGCCTTGTCTAATATCAATAGCTCTTTTTCACCTGCAACGGTCCCCGTCCCGAGCTTGCTGGAGAGGAAGAGCCGTTCCCTGACCCCGACAACCAGTCGAAGATGAAGCGAAGCTGCGAGAACGCTGAGCATGTCGGTAAGTCATCGAAATGGCAGCACCCTCGTGGCACCCGAGCTCACGCTGCCTCCTTCTAGGCCTCTTCACTCCCAATGCTGGCCAGCATTTCCGGGATGAGCAGCGCCGCCGCCGCTCTCAGTACGACCGCGGCACCAGACTCGCTGCTCTCGAGGAGTACGACTACGACAGAGCCATCCAGCAGTTTTATGCCCCCAACCAGCAGTGAGACTTACTCTCACCGAAAGCCATCTTGTTCTTTTGAGTGGTTGGCCATCTCATAATCATTCCGGATCTCGGTTCAGACGTTCAGACGTTTTTTTCCTCAAGGTGTTTCAATGGCCAATAGGCGCCCCGCTATATTCAGCTTGGTCTCGAATAGTCACAGGGTGCAATCGCCACCATAGATACATGAAATGAGGATAGTCTATGCATAAACGTCGTCCGTGTTGTTCCGGTGAGAGTGAGAGTTGTGTGTTTGTGGTGCTTTCGATCGTTATGGCGCTCCAACATTGTCGACTACGACGGGTTTGACGAGCAGGACGCTCAGCTGACGTAGATGAACAACGAACTGGGTTGGAGACCATCAACTCAGGGCGAAGACGGGTTTTCCGGCAAGGCAGGTAGGGGTTTTCGACAATTGCCCTGCGGCATGGAAGGAGTGCGGCGCAGGACACTTGACTGAGCTTCGCGAGGCTCTTCATACTCATCTCTAGCGCCCGGAGTTGGTGGCGGTGAAAGGCGCCCACTCTCAATTGCAGTGTTTCGCGGGTCAACGGGGGAAGAATTGCGGTGTCGCAACTCGTAATTCCTAGTTGCAGAAGAAACGGGAATATAATCGGCTCCCTGGCCGGGAGGAGCAAGCAGATCGGCGTCGACCAGGTCAGCATCGTAGGCGGCCCCTCCGTAGAGGGCACGAACTCGGCCTGACTGGGAAGCCGGACCGTCATATGCCGCCAGGTTTGGCTGGTCTGCAAAAGGTGCGAGGTAGGGTATGGAGACACCACGGGAGAATATGACAAGGAGCAGGCAGGATAGCAAGAGCACGGCTTGGACTATCGCCATCCTCTTTTGGAAGACCACCTCGTCTGCCAGGAGGTTGAGTCGGGTGCTGAGGGCGACTATCTCTCGCTCCGACTGTTCTCGCTGGCTCTCGAGGGCTATGATTGTAGACTGCCAGATCTGGTCGTACTGCTCGCGGACGCTGCGCAGCTCAGCGAGGACGGTTTGGTTTAGGTGCTGCAGGAAGAGGGTTGCCTTTGAGAGTTGCTTCTGCTCCGTCCTCTGAAAGGTCTCCTGCATGTGGCGGGCCTGGTCTTCAACGTATTTCAGAGAGAGGGTGAGGTTTGATTCTACTTGGTGCAGGCGCTTCGCGATGGCCTTGAAGAAACCCTCTTGGACGGTGGGGGAGGCGGGCGATGCGCTGCTCGTTCCGGTGGTGCGATTCTTGCTGTTAACGGCGCTCGCGGGGGATGGCTTCGCAACGGATGGGGCGGTGGAGGCGCTGGAGTCGGAGGCTGAGGCAGTCCTGCTGCTGGGGGCTTGGGATGTGGAGTTTTTACTGGATTCGACGCCTGGGGAGGAGGATATAGAGGAGGGACTGCTCGGGGATACGGCTGGGACGGCGGAAGGGGAGGAGGTTGTGCTGGCTGCTGTGACGTCGTCTGTTGTTGAGACTTCGGTTTTGGTAGCGTGTGATGAAGCCGTCCCGGTCCTTTCTTTGTCGTCTGTGGCAGCGTCTTGTGCTGCTGAGTTTGCGGGCGTGGCAGTACTGTGTTCGGGACGGTCTGAAGAGGTCTCGGGGCATGGGGAGGCGAAGGCAGGGCAGGTTGACGCAGGAATTTCAAATAGGGGGGTTGAGGTGGATTGAACCTCGCATTGAGAGGATTCTTCCTTTGTAGGTGCTTCGTGTTTGGTTTCTTGCTGGCTAGTCGTTTCCTCGGGTGTCTTTTGTTCACTCTCCGTGCTTGGTAGGGCTTGTGGTTGCTCTTCAGGCTCGTCTTCGGTGTGAGAGTCGTCGTTTCGTTCTCCGTCACCATCTTTCCAGGTGTCCAGCATTCGGGAACCATGGATACGGAGTAACGACACGGGACAATAGAATTCGTTGCCAAACTGTGTGAGGAAATCGATACGCACGTATTTTGTGAAGATCTGCGGGTTCTCAACGAGAAAAGGCTGGATATCACGCGAATTCCTCGCCTCGAACGAACCGAGCTCCTTCCAGCGGTCTGACTTGACCGGATACCGATCACTCACGCTGACGCGGAACCGGCGGATCATGCTGGAGAAGAACTCAAAGTTTGCGATGACGACGGTGTCGATGAGGACGTCGTCGCTGAGCTCGACGATGACGAACTTGCTCTTGGCGGCGCACTCTAGCAGCATGTAAGAATCCTTGTTCTCGACGAGGATGGCCTTTGCATTCTTTGCGCCGGGACTGGCCTTGAGGACCGTTGCGCCGGCGTCGAAGGAAGAGTAGGAGAAGCGCTCTTTACAGGTCTTGCCGGCGTCCTTGCTACGGTGGATGGACTGGCGTCCGTCTTCGTACGCTACGGGTTTGGCCACGTCGTTCTCCCTTGCGCCGCTAGCCTCTTTGCCGGGTTGGCGGTCCTTCCGGTCGCCGTCCTTGTCGAGGTAGCTGTCGAAGTTGAGGTTGATCTCGTCTTCCTCGCCGAGTCCGGCGTGGCCCATGTCTGGGGGAACTCGGTCATCGGGTCTCCGGTGGTTGGCGTTTCGGGAGCGCAGGTCTTGGGGGTCTTGTCCCGTCTTTTTGAGCATCATCTCCTTCCAATCCTCGAAGGACATGAATGGCTTCGCGGCGCCGTCGCCTGCGGTGTCCTTGTCTGCATCGGGGGTTTGCGATTGCGCCTCCTCTGCGACGCTAGAGGAGGAGGAGGACGACGACGACGACGAGGATACATCGCGATCAGTAGTATTGGACGCACTTGCAGCGTTCGAATCGGTCGGCGTAGGGGCGGTGCTTGTCCAAGCGCTCGTGAGACAGAATTGGGGTAGAGTGTGTGTGATGTAGTTGATTGTGCGGGCGTCGCAGAACGAGACAGTGGTTGTCGTGGCGGGGGATTCGATCGCGACGGTTCGATTGGGGTCCTGCCCATCTGCGATCGAGGGCAGCGCAAAGACTAGGAGGGACAAGAGAAAAGACACAGACGGAAGCATTCTGGCAGGCGCATAACGGGATTGAGGACGCTAGAGCGCCTTGTCGAGGGTAGGGAGGTCTCAGGACGGGATGGGGTTTGTCGATGCGCTGGATGGAAATGGTGGTTGGGAGACGAACAAGACCCCTGAAGGACGGATTTAAGCCCCGGTAGTGCGATATGACGTGGGGGGTCTTTTGCTGCTACTTTGGGAAGGAGTTGAACATTTTGGTAGATTAATAATAATTGCTTGATTATAAGTATATTGTGATCAATACGTTCATCACATCAGTAAAGGGAGTTGGTGAGGAAATATGGTGCTGCTGGAGATTTGAGGCGAGTAACTGGAGGACTGCTGAAACAAGAACACGCGATTGGTGATACAACGGTTTAGTTAGAAACAACGCTCAACAGACGCACGCACCGTTGCAACGCACATATTTTAGTCAATTGTACGCATCAGAATTAATGTGAGAAATTCAGAGTATTATGCTTTTCAACAGCCGCAGTGATATGTTCAAAACGCTATGAAGCAGGTCCTCATAGCCGGACTGGGCAATCCACAACATGAATTACTCTTTTTAGAATAGAGAAGCATTCAACCTTGGCATTTGACGTAAATGACTAGGGTGTTGGTTTAATATAAAAAGATAATTTGACATCCTGGCCGAATCAATGCTCGTTTAATATAAGCGAGACGAGGTCGAGATGTCTTTATACGCAGCACCCTTTGACATGTCTTGATACTAGACTGCCTCAATTCAACACACAACCCCAGCACTTCAGCACATTTCACTGTCGATTCAAGTCATGAGGACTGTCGAGAAAAACAAAAAAAGATGGATTCACCAAGCTTCCACTCGGATTGATCATTGATCACCGACGCCGATCGGATTCGAACCGATGCTCCCGAAGGAATTAGATTTCGAGTCTAACGCGTTAGACCACTCCGCCACAGCGCCTCTATTGGATGACAGTCGGCTAACAATCGACTGCTGTACAGCCCAGGACTGCGGACGTGGATCGACATCCGACAGTTGATTCATCACAGAGGTCTAGTTGTCTCTCATCAGCTTGAGCTTGAAAGCTATCGTATTGTCTGTCGCCAGTAGAGTGCTCGAGCCTGCTTTTAAACAATTGCATGTAGTTGTTGGCGGTCGTTCAGCCACGGAAGGAACTGGTTGCCGCTTTGAGAGAGATTGATTTGATATGCCATCGTCTAAACAAGCCCGTCACTGTAGTGGTTTCTATGGTGCCATGTAAAAACGTCTATTATCAAGAGTATCAAAATTCCTACTAGTCTTCATCTTCAAGATGGTCCTCAATCAGCTAGACTTCAGAAGTGTATCGGGCATTGTCTCATGGCCAAGTCCTGAGTCATCTAAGCTTGAATGTGAGTTGTGATACCGTTTTTCATCGCATTGAGCAAAAAAAAGACTTCATGACTGCTTCACACACATCCAGTTACTGGATTACAAGTCTGTTCCCATTCATAGGCAATACACCTGTCCAGGGTCATGTTCAGGTGACTAAGCGCCAGGGTGCTTTCAGGCAGCAAATCAAAAACACCCAGGGAACAAGTAGGATCAACAAGCAACGTTTCGAAAGCTTCATTTTTCAGCATTCCTTCTGTCAACCATGCAGACTGGCCTCTGCGACAACTGCCAGAGTGTCCTATCAACGAAATGGCGACGGCACTCGATCCTCGGCCACCATGATAGTTCAATCCCTCCAGGGTGGCGGCGCAATCTCAGCCGTGTTTGGCGATGCACTCCGAATATCATCTTGCAAGGCGAATTGTCAGACCTCAAGCCACTGGAATGCCACATGTGTGATAGTATCATCAGGTACTTGGCTGAAATGTCTCGCTCGAGAGGGCGCGGCAGTTATGCGGTCACGCGTATTCCTGGCCAGGCTGTGACGAGATATGAGCCGAGTCGCGTGGAGAAGCTCTGGAACGCGTTGATGGACTTTCGTCATTACAATAGCCTCCAATACAGGATATTGCTCGAGTACTACGCGGCATCTGGGGAAGTCTTGAGTGTTGATGTTCACACGGGTGTCTTGCCAGTTCTACGTTTCCAGCTGTTTGCTGATCATGGCAAGTTTCCCTCTCGCGGATTATGATTCTTTCTAACCTTCCTCGAGATTCTCCTGCCTCTTTATTTATACCCCGCCGGCCAGGTCTTTGGGACGTTCCATCTGATGCAACCTTTGACTGCATCCGCGGATGGGTTTCTAGTTGCGACAAGAACCACACTTGTCGAGCTATTAGTGCAACCTCGAGGGCTCCTAAGAGGGTCCTCGATGTCCAAGACCAGTCCCTCGGAGCAGATATCAGACTCATCGAGACGCGCACAATGAGTGGTTTCCCTCACTATGCTGCACTGAGCTATTGCTGGGGACATCCAAAACAGCATTACCAACTTCAAACACTGAAATCTAACATCTCAAACCACCTCCTTCGAATCGAGTATTCCAAACTACCAAAGACCATCAGGGACGCGGTCATCGTCTGTCGGAAACTGGGTGTCCCCTATCTCTGGGTAGATGCCCTATGCATGATCCAGGACGACAACAATGACAAGCTCTCAGAGATCGAAGCGATGGGCCACATCTACGCTAATGGCTACTTGACTATAGCCGCCCCGAGTGCCAGCGGCTCGAACGAGGGGTTTCTGCGCCCCAGGGAGAACCCTTGTTTCTCCGCCCCTTTTCCTTCTCCCGAGGGCGGGATGACGGACGTCAAATGGAACTACCAGAGTAAGGGACTTCTCAACTCGTCTAACATGGTAACGTTGAAGAATGGGAAGACCAAGAGCGCCAAGGCTTTGGAAACATGGCACTCGAGGGGCTGGACGTTTCAAGAAGTCATGCTCTCGAGGAGGACAATCCTGTTCTCGGTATTTCAGCCTTACTGGGTTTGTCAGGACTCGACCGAAGCCGGGGGTGAGCCCTCCCCGAAAGAATACTTCTCCGCTGTTGGACTTGAAAATGTTGTTTCATTCTTTGATGATGCTCCTGGGACTACCAAGGTGGTTGTAGGGTCCGCGGCGAACCTGGACTATAAGTGGCCTTGGATAGCGGAGAACTATTCGACGAGAGTGCTCTCCGTGCTTGGGGATAAACCGCTTGCCATTCACTCAATCAGGGAGAAGAATCCGCAAGTCAACGGGTCGTATATGGTGGGCGTGTGGACCAACTACATCGCCGTCGACCTTCTCTGGAGCACTGTCCAACACCACCCCCGTTCTACAGAGGAGTTACAAAAGTTTGACAAACTGTACGATCAAGGGAGGATCACGAACCTGCCATCTTGGTCGTGGCTTTCGTTTGATGGGGCTATTCGGTTCGAGGTAGTGTGGCACGCTCTATATCTCGGCAAGATCAACCAGATCAGGGACCTCACCACTCATGTTCAAGTCATGGAAACGCCAGCGGTGGATGTATTCGGTAGATTGACGAGTGGGCGCCTAAGAATACGGGGTCCTATGAAGAGAGTAATTGCGATCCCGATCAAGGGCCCTGGCTGGGAAGGGCGGCCCCAGACACGATCCTGTTACGACACAGCGATCTGGGACGACTCAAAGGGAGAATACTACGACAAAATCCCAAGCAACTCCAACTATTTTCTCGGAAGCAGGCTCGGAGAGGCCATCTTCGACAACTTCAAACCAGGGCCCCCTCACGGCCTGACGTCATCCGAGCGCCGAACGGTCTGGGATTTCGCAGACGACTACGAAGCAACCCCAAGGGTTTTGGACTGCTTGGTGCTCGCGACGGCTGGCACTCGAGAGGGGAAGAGGAGTCTTTCGACGAACCCTCGTGAGTATTCCCTAGTGACGCAGGGGAACCAGGTCGCTTATGGACTTGTGCTGGAGGATGTGCCGGGGTCGAATGGGGGGCAGAAACGGCGAGTTGGGCTTTTTAGGGGGGATGAGGGTCGGAGTTTTTACTTTGACGGTGCTGTTGAGAGGGAGTTTGACTTTGTATAGGTGAGCGAGGATGTCATGCTTGTTGTTGTGATGCTGTGTCCGATGTGTGAACTCACACACCCTGGAGAGAAGCGGTTTTGACTTACTGCTTGCTGATGACGGCTTTGAATAGGAAGCGTGCTGGGAAGGTGTGTTGGAGTAGGTGAGGTCATGTCGGGACCATGTTTATCCTGCATTTCATCCTAAGACGATGATTGAGCTCTGGGGATCTGTTACAGAGCATCTCTTGAACCGACATGTGGTGATCTTTGCCCCGCCAATCTGAAAGATGTAGAGCACCAAGACCCAAAGAATGTGATCTAATTGTTTTTAATCAATTTCTCCGGGTCTGCATTGCTATAAGAACTATTGCCATGTTGTAGTTTGGGCAATCCATCCTCACAAGTCCTCGATTGGTCACCTCTTGTTTACCTGTCATTCATGCGATATTTATGAGACGGGAAGCACGCTGTCAAAAGTCAGCCAAGCAAAGAACGACCTTGATCAATTCTCCGTTGAAAGAATTGAAGGGGCTGGGGCTTGACGTCAATGCTGGTATGTCTTCATCTGTCATGGTTGTGAGCCCCTCCTGATGGAGAGAGTAACGCCTATAGAGCAAACAGCAAAAATACAAACCATAGAGACATAAGAGAGATTCACGGTGAACCAATGTCAAAAATGAAATAAGAAAAGGATGCAAAAAGAAATGATTTGCCGTCAACAAGACTCGAACTTGTGTTTCCAGTGATTCAACTGAATGGACCACAAACTGGTGTCCTAACCCCTAGACGATGACGGCTTGTATGATTGTTGAGGGCCGATTGCCAAAATTGGTGCTAAGAAGCGCTTGCGCTGATGTAACCCTGACGCATTTTTCCCCCAAGAAGAATTCAGCGTTGTTCATGCTTGACGATGGCGCTGCTCACGTTCTGTAGGCTATGCTCATTAATTGCCAGCTTTTGTCTCCCGGCATATCGATACTTGAGTTCAGTGCTGTTTGTTCAATTGACTCGATGCTGAATCCCGAGCGAGTCCGAGCCTGAACGGGGTCGTTCCAGACTATCGAACTAGCTATCGAGGAAAGAAATCTGTCCCCAGCTCGCATTCGCCCATAACCATTCCAAGTCGAAACAACGGGATTTGTCAGCGTTGGGTATGTTCTCCAACTTGCATGAGGCTCTCCGTCTTGCATTTCAGTGGGAATCCTTTCAGTGGGGAATCCTTTCGGTGGGAAACATCTGTCTAAACCCTTTAGAGGTTGGCCGGCGACAGCAGTGCTAGTAGATGCGAAAGACACAGCCCGTTGGTTGATGGAGATGCTGCACTCATGAGATCCAAAGTGTGGGGGATCTTTGCCGGGATAGACTGCACATCCCGAGATATCACCAAGATGGCTCGTTGAGGGCGATGCCTGGGATCTGCCATCAGTGTCTATAAGAACCCCTATAATGTATCTGGTTCTAGTACCTCTCTTGAACATCACTCGTCAAGCACCTCTGCATTCAAATACTCGCCTCTTTCTTACCATCAAACCTCCATCAAACCTCCAAGATGTCTAGCAACCCTGTCCCAATCACCGTCATCAAAGGCGCTGGCCATGAATTCATCCCCCTTCCCGAGGGCTCCAACGCAACATTGGCCGACTTCCACACTGCGCGGACCAAGACTGTCGACTCTCCTACTCACATAACATCTGGTTTCTACAAGATCACCCCTGGTCCTGAACGACCCTTCAGTTACACCTTCGAGGAGAGCAAGTATGTCCTTAGTGGTCAGGTCGATATTCTCGACGAGGCGACTGGAGTTACACACCGCTTGGTCGTGGGAGACTTTGCCTTTTTCTATGTTGGGTCGAAGGTCAAGGTATGTCAAAGCCTGGCCACTGGTTGCCTTTTGCCAGCGACTTACCAGATCTTATTCTAGTTCTCCACAAAGTCTGAAGGGTTCGCCTTTTACGTTGTCACTCGACCGGATACAGCTCCTCACCCTAACCTCCAGGGCCGAGAGGAGAATGTCAAGAACTAGGAAGGTTATGAGAGCGCCATACATTCTGAGTATGTGCTTTGTCTCTTCAGAGGATTATGTAGATCAAAATGGTATTACAACTCGTTAGTGTGACACCAGACTCCTTATTCCATTACTCTGTGCGTGGTGATGTTTATGTAGAGCTCGTGACCCCTTGCTAGCTACTTTCTGTCCTTATTTATCTCTATCAATATAGCCAAAAGCTAGAGTCTAGAGGAGCAAGAGGGTTAACATATCAATCAGCCGAATTTGTGATGACTCGAGCTTCCATTGATGGATCAACATGAGTCGAAATATAGGAACGTTGTGTGTATTACTGCTTTTACTGTTTTTACTGTCTGATTGTCTTTACTGACCTTACTATGTCTTGGCTTGGATTTCCAGTTCGTAGGTATATACCTGAGGGTGATGCTGTGTAGTTTGGGTCTCGGGTCCGACTATACACAGATTGCAGCCTAGTTGCCCTCGCTCATATCCCCATCGATAGTGTTTCTCGGACCACACCAGTGTCAGCTGTTGGCCATATTTGGATCCCAGACCCGGTCCACCAGCCAATGAGTCGCGTATCTGTTTGGCGAAATCACGCTGGGTAAATATTGATACCAGTCGCTTTTGTCACTTGGCATCAGGTTATTCGTCGCTTTGATACATTCCCAATACTCGGGATAATAACCACTCGATTCCCAGTCGATTATGCACACGACCTTCCAAGCGTCGCCGTTGACCCTGTCAACCATGATGTTCGCGGGGCGGACGTCCCCGTGTGTAAACGCGAGCTTTGCCGGAAACTTGGGTATCATGTTCCGCAAGATGCTAACATACGAACTTGAAGCAGTCAGTCTTGGATGCAGAAAAGATAAAGTCTTGGAACTCATTCTCATTCATGATCGGATCGGTGTTGATCCGAATACCTCGTCGCACGTCCTTGCAGCCTTCTCCTCCAACACCACCCAAGGGGGTATTGTCTGGGTAAGGAAGTGACCTCAGTTGCAGAAAAATAGATTCAAGTTGGTCGGAGATGTTTTGCTTTTCGCTGTCGTTTAACTGAGGCCAAACCTTGCTCAAGTCGCGTCCTGGAATGAACGTTGTGAAGAGGAGATGGGAGATGCCTAAGCTGATCAGGCCATGCGGCCTCGGTGCGGGAAAACCGGGCAAATGTTCTCTCAGGTATTCGAGGGATCGTTGCTCTGTTGTGGCAGTTGCTTCGCTCGTGACTTTTACGGCTATGTTTCCATTGAGTTTGAAGACCATGATGCAAGCGGCTGGGCCTTCGTAGAGAAGCTCGCCACTGGAAGATATTGAAGAAGGGAAGGAACATGTTGTTCACCTCTATAAATGCTCATCTACGCAGCTCTACCGAGTTATCGGGGTCCGGGAAATAGCCGCAGTGTCTGGCAAGGTACTACCTACCTAGGTAGGGACCAGGTCCGGATACCTAGGTAAGTACCTATGTACGAAGTAGGCAGTAGGTAAACAAGTACGACTCGCTGAGGCAACAAGGCTCTCCTTTTCTCTAGATGATATTTTTTTTTGTCGTTATTACAGTTGGATCAATCAGAGTCTGATGGGATGTAAACCAATGGCTAGGTCTTGGGTATCGGAACTTATTTAAGATCTTGGTGTCAATTTCTTTCCTTGGCCACGCCTTAGGAGATAAATAAAACGGTGGTCAGGAGCCGCGGGCATCAGCGTGAGGGTCTCGATGTCCAGTGTCGCCGAGACCTGGTAAAAGGCTGACTTTCGGTTAGTTCTTTGTGTCGTGAGTAAATCATGACATTCTGTTTCAAGATGATAGTGAATGGCGGAATGGCCTTCTCTTGTTGCAGGGTTTGGGTACAGTAGACAAATGGAAGCAACATAACCTAGCAGCCCCTGCGTTTTTCTCTCCTGCTTTACAGCCTAGTGAATCAATCTCAGTGGTAAGATCCGACGTCTCATTCTATTGTTGTTGACAATGGGGCATCCTATTTACATCAGCCTCAACTCCCGCCCGCCAGTTATATCGAGAAAGGAACGATTGAGCAAGGAAAAGAAGCAGACAAGGATTACGTTAACTTAGGAAGGAAATGTTACCCAGTAAGTTTCAGTCAGGAGAAATAAAGCTAGGATTGAGAATATATTTAATCGCGCTGACAGGGAGGCTTTGGGAATCCCTCATCGATAACTTATACGCTGTTCTATCACCCCATCACAACCAACTTTGAAAGAAAAAAGTGTGAACCTGCGTCAAGCACTTACTTGCTCAGCGTCAGCAGACCAGGCAAGTAAGGCAAGACGTCATAGTCGCCGTCGGAGTCGGGGCGGCGCCCCTGATAGAGGAGCTGCAGGTTGCATGGATCAACCGTCATGGTCTGGTCGGGGTTGCTGCGAATCAGGTCGCCGTGACTGATGTCGTTGGTCCAGGTGGCGCCGCTGTTGGCCTTGCCGGCGAAGGGAGCGCTCTCACTTGTAGCCTGTGGCGTCCATGAGCCGTCGAGCTGAGTGGCCGTGAAGGAGCGGAAGTACCGTCCGTTTGACCCAATCGCTTCGACGATCATGAGGTATAGATTCTGCCCCTGGATGGTATAGACCTGAACTGCTTCGAATAGGTTGTTGGTTGTGTCGCTCAGCACCACTGTCGATGATGTGCCAAAGTCGCCCGGGAAGTTGTCGATGGGCATGCTCGCCCGGTAGATTTGGCCATTGTCACCTGCAAAGAATAGGTACATATTCTGGCTGTCGCCGATCAGCGTCTGGTCGATAGGGCCGGTCTCAGAGTCGGAGATGCTGCCCGTGAAGAGCGGTTGCGCCGACGACCATCCATCGGGATCGCTAGGGTCGCTCGATGTCCGGTAGGAGAATTCCGTGGGGCCCCATTGGTGGGCGAGCACCCAGGTATCCTTTGGTGAGAAGTAGAAGAGCGTGGGCGCAACGGCGGACGAAGCCATGGGGTTTTGACTCGCCGAGGTCATCTCAGACCAATCCGAGAAAAGGTCAAAGTTCATCGAGGCCCAGGACGATCCTGTGTGGACGGTTCCGTAGACAAGATGCTTGCCGTTGTGAACGACATGGGTGAAGTCTTTGAGTGAGGCCCATCCTGACTTGGGGGTCGCCAGCGACTCGGTCGATGTCCATTTGTATGTTGAAGGAAGGGTGCACGACTTGACCGAGCACGACTTGGCCCCAAGAGCCGCCGATGCCAGCAGCAAGACTCCGGATGTTATCAGGTTAACGTTGCAATTAATTAGTCTCATGGTAATAGTTTCTTTGTCTTTTTGAAGGATAGGTGGAAGGGGTGATGATGGTGATGTGGGTACAACAGAGCCATGTGAGTCGAGAGAAAGGGACTACGGGTTGTTGTATACTATTGGACAGAACATGTGAGTCAAGAGAGAGGACTCGTCGGTTGTTATATACTCTGGCAGAGGAGTACGAGTTCAATGGCCAGGATCCCTGGGCACGGAGATGGTGATGAAACAGAGGAGAACGATGTAAACATGGATTGGGGATAGATGTCCAGGCTCACAAACCCCTTTGTTTTACCAACGTGTTGTTCCGCCAATACATGCAAGGACTCATACAAGGCCATAGGCTCCATCATTCGAGTCCCATGCTGGAGGCTCAGGGGTGAACAGCTGGGGCATGAAACGCGCCAGAGTCGGAGATATTTCCCTCCAATAACTAACATAGTTTTTATACTGCAGGGAGCCGTAAAACGGAAGATCGGCCCAGGTCAGCCAAGTACGGGAATCAGTGGGAGTCCAACACTGGGGGCACTGATAGGGTTGTGCAGTTTTCTCGGAAGAGCAGTATCAAGATCATACAGACAACCTTCCATCATTTAATGTCAATTTTAAGCGCAAAGCTGCTTTCAAAGCTATTCTCAAGGTTCCTTCGTAGTGTTAAAAAGCCATAACTGTAGATGTCATTTTGAATTCTTTCATGGGGGATGACTTTTGCAAATGGTTGTTCTATTTCTAATGGATAAACATCAGATTCGATGACTGGAATGGGAAATTACACTACATTATGTCAATGCAACATGTAGCTGCAGACAGTATGACTGGTAGCCTATTGAGCAGCTTGATTCTCTTGGTGACTTCAAGAAATGTACACCATAACTGGACATGGGATGATAGGCTGTGTGGAATGGAATCATAGTTGAATGTCCATTCGAAGCATGCGCTAGTTCTGCCCAGCAATATTTCACCATGTAAGGGAACTGGAAGTTGAAAGCTTTAGAAATCGCTTTTTGAGCACACGAGAGAGTTTTGAAAAATGCTGTTTTCTACATACATCTGCAGCCCCTGTTCGCCTTGAGAATGATAGATACTGGTAACTACTCAAGACACGGCAATGAAAGATAAGCGAAAGGTGCGGACGAGTGTAGTGAATAAAGAGGGACTGGAAATGAAGGTCGTCAACGACTCAACAGGCAGATATCTCGGATACTCACTGATGTCCTTTGATGCATGTAGTTTACCCCTTTATCAGACAACCGGGAGACAAAGAACGTTGTCCTGTTCTCCTAGGACCCAATTCTAGTCACACAGGTAGCGCTCAACCTGATTCGACCGTCACCGTCTCCACGATTGTCGCTGCCCGGGAGATACATCGCTGGGTGCGCCCTCCAACTACACACACACACGGCTTGATGAAAGCCTGACTGACAACGTAGCACCCCTGCTTATCTTGCCATTTCAAAATGCGGGGGTTCATCAAACTGGTTCGGGGAAGAGAATCCGTTATCATTGATATTTAAACAACCCTGCTGCCATTCAAGTCAATCTCAGGTTCCCTGACAGCCACGCACTCTCGCAGCTCTCGTAGCAGCACAACAAGCCTGAACTCTCCGGATCTTTATTAGACTCGTTTGCGCAACTCCCTCAAACTCTCGATAAAATCCTTGCCCTACGGTCTTCGAGGATGCCAAAATCATCCCGATCGAAAGCCGGACGCACCCGCACATTCACGGGCTGCCGAACCTGTCGGCTTCGCCATACCAAATGTGACGAAGCGGTCGGTCATGTATTAAAAGTCAACAGCACGGCGTGCTAACGGGTTTTCAGCGGCCAGGGTGCAAAGTCTGTCAGCAGTCAGGCCTCAGATGTGGTGGATATGCACCTCGATTACAATGGACTTCCAACAATGACGGTTCTGCTACGAGACCGGATCACCAAGGTGATGACGCCTCCAGACTCCGCTATCCGCTCTTCTCAGGTGAGATTGCCCCTGTATAGTTATCTGTTCATAATTGTCTCATGATGATAGACCCTGAGCGCCAATCCATGAGCGATAGTTTGTTGGAGAGTCTCGGTTCTCAGTTGGCAGACGACATCTTGCTTGACCTCGACCTCGCATCTAAAGGCATCGGTAACCGACAAGTATTCAGCCTTTTCAAAGGTCCTTTCGGCGCTTTTCAAAGCTGTGACAACGAAGCAGTACCACCCCACACACATTCGCCCTCGACGACTCCAAGTGATAACCTCAGTGCCAATACGGAAGAGACTGAAGTCGCCAACCACTGCACCGAAGACATTCAATCACAGGAATGGACACAACAACTGAGCCAAGTAGACTTTGATACATTTGGTAGTTCCCTAGATTTCACGCTGGATCTCATCTCGCAAGGGGACCTCGGGCCAGTTCCAACATTGATTCCAAATTCGACTGAAGCTCCGTTTGCAGGAATTCCGCCCAACACATCAGTTTTATCAAGCCTTGATCTAGACACTTGTCCCGATGATTCCACAGAGGCTACAACTCAAGAACAGAATTCACTAGAAAACACACTCCTACGCGAACCTCCGGCCAGCACCCCCCTGGGCGCCAACCTCCCCGAACAGGCTCCGTTATTGCTTCGCTACTACAAGGAATACGTCGAGACAGCAACAACAGCGATACAAGCTAGGCGGAAATCACCTTGGCAACTTGTCTTCCTACCATGTGCCTTTCAAACCTTTGCAGAGCTTTCGCTGATGGGAACTGCGTCACACAGCCGAATAGCTGTTCTCTGCGCTCTGCTTGCCCGCAGTGCCTTTCAAATTCACAAGTCCGCATCGGACTCGAAGAGTGAAAGATACTGGCATTGTCTAGGGATTAAGCACAGCGACAAGGCGCGGCGCCATTTGCAGAACGTGCTAGAGTTGGAAATGCTTGGTGCTCGACATGTAGAGTACGAGGAACTGTTGATGGCCTTGCTGGCCATGGCAGTAATATCAGTCAGCTTTCACCAACATCCCTATACGAAGACTGCTTACAAAATGCCACAGCCTTACCACAGCGGTCGCGCGTCCCAGTGCTTCCTGCTAGATGCTGAACGCCTAATTCGTGTCCGGGGGCTCCCAGAGCAGAAGCCTCAAAACATCCGCATCCTCCACCATCTCTACACATACCTACGAGTCATTGCAGAGGGCATCTCCACGTTTGTGGCATCCTCCAAGGCCATCGAAGTGACTCCTTGCTCTCGGACGTTTCGAGTTGGTGAAGAGTCTCTGAACATAGGCCTCGACCCGACGATCGAGAAGGCTGCAGATATCGGCTATGGCGACATCCACCTCGAAGTCCAGGGCCTTTGGACACCAACATTGCATTCGACCATGCACGGGATCCCGGAATCATTAATGACTCTGCTAGCTCAGACAATTTCCCTTGCTAACGAAAAGGCACATCTCGAATCCCGCGCTCGGTGTGACTTGGAGGTGTCCAACAATCTCAAGTCCCATATCAAGACTCTGGAAAAGAGAATCTGGGCCTGGTGTATCGATTCCGAACTGGCCACTAGTTCGAGTCACCATGACCAGGAACTCATCGATCACCCGCACACCCAGTCAATGGTATTAGCAATCCATCGTACGCTCGTCATCTACTTTTACCGACACGTCTATGGCGTAAGCGCGAACATCCTCCAGGATGTTGTCAGAGAAATTATCGAGCACCTGGAGCCCTGCATAGAGAAACTGGTGGACGACGATGATTTCACTCCCAGTCTTGCTTGGGCGGCATTTATAGCTGCCTCTGAGGCTGTTCTGCCGGATCTCCAGAGGAGGGCACTGTGGTGTGTATCAATTACTGATCGCAGGGGATTCCCCTATCCATCGAAGCCATCGACGGAATGGATCACGTCGATATGGGCGGGGAGGTAAAAAGCGTGGGGAACTGATGTTGGTCGAGTGTCATTTATACCAGTTTTCAAGTACTTGGGGCTCGGGATTAGATGAAATTGTTAAATACACCTCGTCTCTCTGCCTTGTTCGACACTCTTGCGTATTGACCATGGCTGGAACCAACTTGACGAAATTGACAACTCAGCCACATGTGATTAACCCAAAGAGAGTGAGTGCCTAATACTGAACCAAGTGCTCAAACACATGCCAATCTTGAAAACTAGAGGACTTGAGTTGAACCAACTGACGGGAATATTTTCCCAAAGCTTCAACCCGTCCCCCACATCCGTGTAGACGAGCCGGCACGATTAGTTCAAGATAGCCGACGAACTGGAATGGAAGGTCAATGCGGATGCAACCAAGCTGCCTGCAACTCTCATCTTGATCTGTTGCCCGTCTCCAACGTGGGGGGCACCCGAGACTCGCCATCCTCTAGCTGGTCTAGTCCAGTCCCACCCCTCCTGATCAGCTTCGTCCTGGTGGGAAGGCTATCCCTGCGGTGTGGAGGCATTGGCGCACCAGGGAATGTTCCCTTGGCTTTCAACTTGGAGGCACCAGACCCTTTCGAAAGGAGAGGGTCACGGATTGGGTTGTCAAAGGTAGTTCATCAGCCACGCCACCGAGATAGCAAGATGGGATATTTGAAGCTAGTCTTTCTCCTGCTGTTCTAGTCTCAACTCGAGCCTGTCGCTGTTGTTCTGTAACTCTTTCTAATACCTCGGAGAAACAGGTCAGATTGTACAGATAATCTTGTCAGCCTCTCTCTACTCCCATCTTTCATCCTGTCACTATGGCGAACCGGGGCCAGACCTGGGACCCCAAGGTCCACACCATCTCAGACCTCAAGCAGCATGGTTCTGCAAAACTCCCCAAGGTCTACCGCGGTACGCCTCATCATCGCAAAGGGCCATGATAATGTCACTCACGCTTTCCACAGACTACTTCAACGAAGGCGCTATGGACCTGATAACACTCAACGACAACGAGGAGGCATACAATAGATACAAGATCCGCCCACGAATCCTAGTCAACGTCGATAATATCGATATCTCGGGCGAGATCTTCGGCTGTAAGACAGCTCTGCCTCTCGGCTTTGCACCCTCAGCTATGCACCGTCTGGCTCATCCAGATGGAGAGCTCGCTACATCGCGCGCTGCGGCCAAGTTGGGAGTGTGCATGGGTCTATCCTCATACGCTACCGAGTCACTGGAGAATGTCGCCGCTCAGGGATCGGGGAATCCGTATGTCATGCAGCTCTGCATGCTGCGAGACCGCCAGACAACCATTCAGATGCTGCAGCGGGCCGAGGGTGAGTCTGGACTTCCCAAGGGACTCTACTTTAGTTGTTGTTGTTGAATGGATCTAACTTGTTTCATAATGCAGCTGCTGGCTACAAGGCCGTCTTCCTCTCCGTCGACACCCCCCTCTTAGGTCGCCGCCTAAACGAGTCCCGAAACAACTTTACACTTCCAGATGGCCTGGAGTGGCCCAACCTGCTGTCAAATGGCAAAGACGAGCTTGGAGGCCAGGCGGACACTCCCGGTGCACCCAAGAAGAACGACTATGATCCTTCTATTGACTGGGACTATGCTATCCCCTGGCTGAGACAACACACCAAGATGGAGATTTGGATCAAGGGCGTCTATACAGCCGACGATGTGCTCTTGGCCATCAAGCATGGTCTAGACGGCGTTGTCGTTTCTAATCATGGTGGAAGACAACTAGATGGTGTTCCTGCTACGCTCGATGCGTTGCGTGAATGTGCCATCGCCGCAGCTGGCAAAATCCCCATCACTATGGATGGCGGTATCCGGCGTGGGACAGACATCTTCAAGGCTCTTGCTCTCGGAGCTTCGCACGTCTTTGTTGGCAGAATCCCAATCTGGGGTCTCGCTGTAAGTTCTCACAAAACCGGCCCTATAACTGTTACTCACGCCCGTGTTGAAGTACAATGGCCAAGATGGGATTGAACTGGCCTTGAAGATCCTCATGTACGAGTTCAAGATCGCTATGGCGCTTGCGGGGTGAGTTACACAGAACCAGCTTTCATCTCCCAGTGCGCTGCTAATAGAGCCTGCTCTAGATGCCGGACAATCAAGGATATTACCCGCGGACATGTGACATTCCTCAGCCCCGACGGTGTGTTGGCCAAGCTTTAGGGAGTTAAGATGGAAAAGGGGGACACTTGTGTTGTGCATTGTTGTCCAGCATGAGGGACGTCGTTGACTATAAGAATCTCTGCTCTTGAAGAAATTGATAACATTGAACTTGCATATTATTTGAACCTGGTGATCTAAACGAAGAGTGCGCGGTTCCTCAGTAATATTCAGTTGATTCATTTGCTCTTTCGCTCTCGCGCTTCCTGGGTTGTCCTTCATGCCAGGAAGTGTTGATACCCTCATCGAAATGTTCAGCCCATTGCGAGCTTCGCACTACCTGCTCATTCTATGTGCACTGGGCTGCTTCTGATTTCTGAAGCTACATGCCCCTGTCCCACGTTACCAAGGGGCGAACTGGCAGGTTCATAATGCATATCGGTGATAAGTCAACTTCCGATCGAGTGATCCCATCTTTTGCGAGCGAGTCGTCATACGTTATCGCTTGAGATCAGAACTGACTCTTTCGACTTCAGGTGGGGTGAAACCATGTAGTCACTCAAATAGTAGTCTAGCATATGTTTCAATACCGAGTTTCATTCAATTTTAGCTGTTGGATTATGCTAAGCAGCTTTGATCTCCCTTTCTAAACAGAAACAGTCTTAACTCCCGCAGCTTCCAACAACTTGGCCAGCTCAGTATAGTGCTCAGCAGCCAAAGTCTTGAACGGCGCACGCACACCGCCGTTCTTCCAACCTCGCAGGTCCATACCCGCCTTGATGGCTGCAGCATAGTTATGCGCCTCAAACCACTTGCAGATAGGCCAGATCTTGTCCCAGACTTCACGGCCCTTGGTAAGATCTTTCTTGACGCCAAGGGCGTCCCAGAGCTCGACCGAAAGCTCGGGAATGACATTGGTGGCGCCCCAAACGGAACCCTTGGCACCGGCAGCAAGGCCATAGAAGGTCAAGGTGTCCCATCCGTTGAAGGCAGTGATCTTGTTCTGCCCCAGAAGGAGCTCAGTGAGCGCGGGGGCATTTCCAGAGGTATCTTTGAGATACTTGACACCAACTTCAGAGAGCTCGGCGAGCTGCTGGGGATCGTAGTTGGATCCGGTCAAGGAGGGAATGTTGTAGTAAAGAAGGGGGAGGCCACTAGCATCGTGGATGGCCTTGAAGTAATCCTTCAACTCGGAGACGTTGGGCGCCTCATAGAACGGCGGGAGGACCATCAGTGCCGAAGCACCGGCCTGGGCGTGGTGCCTGGCCAGATCGATGCCCTCGGGAGTTGACAGGGCACCAATGCCGGCGACGACAGGGGCGCGACCGGCCACAGCCTTGATAACTGCCTCGATCAAGGACTTGCGCTCGTCGATGGAGAGAGTGGTGAACTCTCCAGTGCTGCCGCCAGGGACGAAGCCATGAACTCCTGCGTCGAGGAGACGGTTGACATGGGTGTGGATGCTGTCAAAATCGATGGAGCCGTCGGCGTTGAAGGGAGTGATGAGGGCGACGAGAATTCCCGTGAGTTCCTGGGGAGCCATTGTATTGTCTTGCGTTAACTTGTAGGTCTTGATAAAGGTGAAGTGGTGGTGGTGGTAATTGAAGAGTGAAGGGAAGCTTGATTGAGTAGATGCTGATTGATCTGAAGTGATGAAAAGAGCCTTGAAGTTGTGCAGGAATCGAGTTTTATATCTATCGGCTAACTACTCGTTTGCTTCCTTGTCGAAGCCAAGTTTGTGACTATTCTCACATTGTTGTGTGTGCATGTGCGCGTTGCGACTGGTTAGATCAGTTTCGAGGAGATCCTTTGAAACAGGCAGGTATTCTCCGTAGCTTACAAATGGCATTCAGAGTAGATTGCGCGTATCATAGTGGCATATTGGGAATGTTTTCGAGCAGATGGATTTCCCCGACACCCATCGTTGTGAATGTTGTGCCACTTTCTCAACACCAACTTGAAGGTAGCCAACTGCGTGGCGGCAACACTTGGTCCTGTGGTCTTTGTGAGTTACGATACGTAATCGACTAATCTCCCCACATACCCTTTGTCGGGGAACCCTGCTGTGTCCGCACTTGGCTCAGGCGTAAGGTGAGTAGCAGATGACTTGCATCACTTTTGAAGAGCTAACTTGATAGACTAACTGAGAAGCTTTCCCCGGATTACCCCTCATAGCTCCACTGAAGAGAAGTTCAGCAAAGTAGATTTCCAAGGTCTATTCCAATATGCACATTATCCTCAGGACTTTTAACTATTTCACTGACTCTATCTAAAGATGCATTTTAGATCTAAGTCTCGGGAGCCGGTGGCCTGGCGTTGTTGTACCTGGTTCCCCATTACCAATGCCAGAGGGTGGGCGAACCGAGGCAAGGAGCTTTTGGGTTGGACGGCTCAGGAGCATTCTCTGGAGGAAGAGATTCCGAGGACTGTGTCCAAGGTGGCTGGCCAATTGAAGTGATTGTAGATGAATTGTAGAACTGAATACTCTCTATGATGAAGTTGCTCAATACTGTGTCTGTCTGTTGATCGAACACCCGTCACGACTCCTGAGCACTCCCAAATTGTCTCCAATCCCGCATGTAGCTCATCCAAGCACCCGATATCGCACATGTTAGCTGAGCTAGAAGCTCTTGACCAGGGTAGCTTCCCTGGAGTGACATCATGCCAGGAGGGCCAATCATCATGACTTCCACATGCAACATCTGCGGAAACGGAGATGCATCTAGTCTCTATTTAGAAGGTTATGGCGGATTTCGTCAACACCAAAGGCCCGCTCCGGCAATAGCTGCCCTGTGTAAGATGGGGGGTTCCGATCTTACATGAGATCTTGTATTGCCTCTGGTGAAAAGCCACAGGAATCAAGTCAGTGATTAAAAGACGCTCTCCCCCAACTCTTCCTCATCATCTCAAACCAAATCAACATCACGTACCTCTCCAAATCTCGACGTATCAAGCCCAGTTCAGTACACAATGGCTTCCCTCAGCGTCAACCTACAGGCTCCCAACGGCGTCAAGTACACCCAGCCAACGGGTCTCTTCATCAACAATGAGTTTGTCCCATCCTCGAGCGGCAAGACATTAACCAGCATTGACCCAGCGTGAGTTACACCGTCAAAGATGACGACCTAGCCACTGACTTTGGTTCACAGCACCGAGGAAGAGATCACGACCGTCCACGCAGCCGACGAGAACGATGTAGACAAGGCCGTCAATGCGGCAAAGGCTGCTTTCAAGGAATGGAAGGACTTCGACTGCTCAGAGCGAGGCCGTCTCATGGCCAAGCTGGCTGATCTTATGGAAGCCAAGAGGGAGCTATTCGCCACGATTGACTCGTGGGATAATGGTGAGCATACATACCCCTTCCCCGTCAGTCGATAGCGCCCCCTTACACCGATGCAGGAAAGACATATTCGGAAGCCATCGACGGCGACCTCGTTGAGGCTGTCGGTGTTATTCGCTACTATGCTGGTTGGGCCGACAAGATCTTCGGCCAGACCATCAGCACCACGACGCAAAAGTTCGCATATACCGTTCGCCAACCTATCGGCGTGGTGGCCCAGGTCATCCCCTGGAACTACCCTCTATGCATGGCCACGGTACTCCAACCCTATCTCCGTTGATTCGATCTAGCTAACTCCGTGCAGTGGAAGCTAGGCCCTGCCTTGGCCTGCGGAAACACAGTCGTTATCAAGGCAGCTGAGCAAACGCCGCTGAGCATTCTCATCCTTGGTCAACTCATCAAGGAGGCCGGCTTCCCGGCAGGCGTTGTGAATATCCTCAACGGCCCCGGCGGCGAGACCGGCTCTGCTTTAGTATCCCACCCGTTGGTCGATAAGGTCGCATTCACTGGATCTACAGCCACAGGGGCCAAGATCATGGAGGCTGCTTCAAAGACGCTCAAGAACATCACACTCGAAA
Source organism: Fusarium robinianum (assembly GCA_013623725.1). Taxonomy (NCBI): domain Eukaryota; kingdom Fungi; phylum Ascomycota; class Sordariomycetes; order Hypocreales; family Nectriaceae; genus Fusarium; species Fusarium robinianum. The sequence continues at coordinate 10,718 of JABFFI010000214.1, read as the reverse complement.
CGGGTGGCAAGTCGCCTCTCTTGGTCTTCAATGATGCTGAGCTTGAACAGGCTGTTAACTGGTCGCATTTTGGAATCATGTCCAACCAAGGCCAAATCTGCACCGCGACTTCCCGAATTCTCGTTCAGGAGGAGATCTACGACCGCTTCGTCAAGGCGTTTATCGAAAGGGTCAAGACCACCAGCCGCGTCGGCCACCAGTGGGACAAGGAAACCTACCAAGGCCCCCAGATCTCTCGAGTTCAATACGACCGAATTCTCGACTATATCAACATCGGCAAGACAGAGGGCGCTACCCTATCTCTTGGTGGCAAGCCGGCCAACGTGGGCAGTAGCGGCAAGGGTTTCTTTATCGAGCCTACCGTTTTCACAGACGTGAAGCCATCAGCTCGGATCTACCGAGAAGAGATCTTCGGGCCTGTGGTTACCATCACCAAGTTCAAAACGGAGCAGGAGGCTCTGGAGTTGGCGAATGATACCACGTACGGGCTTGGAGCCGCTGTCTTCACGACGGATCTGCAGAGGGCGCATAGGGTCGCTGGTGAAATCGAGGCTGGCATGGTTTGGGTTAACAGCAGTCAGGATTGTGACCCCCGAGTACCTTTTGGTGGTGTCAAGCAAAGTGGCATCGGGAGGGAACTTGGAGAGGCTGGCTTGGAGGCCTATTCACAGATCAAAGCTGTTCATGTCAACATGGGAAACAAGCTCTAGGTGCTTGAACTTGAATAGAACGGACTAAAATATGATCAATATGACTTGTCTAAAACCCTGAAACCAGTACAGTCTCTATATCGTAGCATCCCGTCTGTTCTAGTGTACTGCGTATTCATGACACATGTCGCTGGATTTCTGCCCCCTCCCCTTCTCTCATCTGGGAATCCAAGCACTCCGCGTCATAGCAGCTGAGAATATGCAAACCATTCGATAGAGCACTGATCATGTCTGGCTATGGCCTAAAGCTGACACGATGAGATTGGCAGTTATAGCATGACATGAAATTTTGAATTCAAACTGTGCCGGTACTCTTCTATTCGCTGCTTGAGAGCTGATTATGAAGACCTGGCCAAACGTTAGAGTTGGGAGGAAGACGGGAGTGCTTACGACGATGGCGGAAGGCTAACTAGCTAAGAGACCACAGCACAGCGTCAGCGGCAACTTGCCAAGAGTTCCATGCGGAAGATAACTAGACATAGAAAGTATTACCGGAATCCCTACGTCAGCCTAATGGGAGACTCGCTGAAACTTGCTTGGTGGCCGCTGAAGGGCGCGGGGTCATGTAGGGACGATATACTAAGAAGGCGCATCCACTACTAACAACTTGGTGACCAATGTTTGCATGTGAGAAGGAATATCTAAGTCGTAAGAAGGCGCATCTAGCAACTTGGTGGCGCATACATCTATGTACATAAGTAGCGATATGAGAAAGATACAAGGACCTCGGGAGCTACATAAGACATAAATCGCCGTTGGAGGTGACTCTCAAATCATTCGCAACTTACTGTAGCAACTATAGATTACAGACGCTTCCAAGGTCTCGTATCACTTTAGTTTACGACACACTTGCTTGCTTTGCCCCCTTTTTCCAACAATGTCTCCCTCCGCCCACACTACCGCCGTCGGTACTACTGCTTCTCAGCAGGCCCTTCGCCTCAAAACCACTCAGCCAGCCGAGGAGAAGGAACCAACGCCCAATGAGGCGATTTCCCATGGCGACGTTTTGCCTGGTAAGCCACTCCAGAAGGGCATTTGGAAACCCAATGACTGACCTATCGGTCGTAGACATTCCTACCTTTCCTACTCACAGAGAACATCGCCGACATCTGCTGGTACACATGGCGGCCGTCTTCCGACACTGGGCACGTTACAAATACACTGAAGGCCAGTCCGGTCATATTTCTGTTCGCGACCCCGAATTCCCAGGCCTCATGTGGATGAACCCCCTGAGTCGACACTTCGGCAGCCTTCGCGCTGGCGACATGCTTTGTCTCGATATCGAGACCGGCCGTATTGTTGCCGGCAAGAGAAACCCGGCTACAAATGGCCGCACAGTCAACGCAGCAGGCTACTGGATTCATTCTGCCATCCACAAGGCTCGACCCGACGCCCACGCTGTCTGCCACGCGCACACCGTCGCAGGTCGCGCATGGTCGGTATTTGCCAGGCCACTCGAGATGATTACCCAAGACGTGTGCAACTTCTACAACGCACACGCCGTCTACGACGACTACGGCGGTATCGTCTTTGCCGGAGAGGAGGGTAGACGGATCGCAGCTTCCCTAGGTACCCACAACAAGGCTGCTATTCTGATGAGCCACGGGCTACTCACAGTCGGCAGCACTGTCGACGAGGCCGGGTTTCTCTTCGGGCTGTTGGACAGGTCTTGCGCCATTCAACTGCACGCCGAAGCTGCCTGTGCGAATGGGCTCAAGAAGAAGATCATCAGTGACGAAGAGGCTGCCTACAATTTCAAGATGGCAAGCGAGGCTAATGTCCTCTACAGGGAGGGGCAGGCGGATGTTGAGTTTGAGATTGAGGCGGCTGGAGGTGAAGAGCAACTGGCACAGGGTTTCGACGAGCTTGTTCTAGACATTTAGCTAGAGTTGATATATTAAGTAGGATCACATACTCCGGATGAAAGATGAAGTGACTTTAGGAGAGCCTCGCTAAAGATAAGGAATTCTTGAATCAGCTAAGCTTTTAGAAAGATGAGCTGAATTATGTTGACAACTGAATGTTATCTATTTTGCCTATTGTAAAAATGCAGGGCATGTTCTCTGTTTTGTCTTTCTTCCACCAGTACAAGTGTTAGGCAACACACGCAGACTGAGTCCCAAACTCAATAGTTCCCAGCGAACGAGATTTACTATACATAATATTATAGTTATTCAACAACATCCTACCTTGTCTCAACAACAGGTTCTTTCAATGCTACACTGAGAAGCTATTCTCATCTCTTGACATCGCTATGTAGGGCGTGGCGAGAAGCGAAAAAAGGCATCACAAAAAAGTGCGTGATCACCACCCTAGACCACTTTTCGAAACCTGGATCGGGTTTGACGGTCCCAAGAGTCTTGACAATCGTAGTAAACCATTGCAGCTATAGCGTATTTTTCCGTTTTTGTAATGACCTTTTTGTCTTCAGCCTGAGTTGTCTAACGGGGAACAAAGGCCATCATCTAAATCAGGCAAGTTTCCGCGAACCGAGTCACCGATTCCTCAATTCTAGTTGGGGACATCTGCCAGGTTACGAACCATGGCCGTAGATTAATCACACGAGGTACCTATTGCAGGTCAGGACGATAGCGCTATTTACACGAATTAATCAGCTTAATTAGTGCGCTCTTTTGTCTTGGACCCCCGCAGTCTCGCCATTCGGCTTGTTGCTAATGGCCGATGGGCGTGTCTCACTCCCCAATCCCCATGTTGACGACCGATTCTTTTCTCAGACCCATGTGAAAGCAGCGAGTCCTACCGTAACAATACACATATATAATGGGGAACCTAAGAAATCCGTTCATATTCATAAACTTGGCGACGTACCCTCTTCGCATAGCCACCTCTCCTTCATTCTTACGCAATCGACAGAAACGACTCTTCAGCATGGCCGCCCCAGCAGCAGCAGAACACACCCCGCAAGTCCCCGCCCTCCAGCTCTTCTCACTACAAGGCAAGAATGCCCTCGTCACTGGAGGATCACGAGGTATTGGCGCTGCCATGGCCATCGCTCTGGCCGATGCGGGAGCATCTGTCTGCGTGGCGCAGCGTGATGTGAGCAATAGTGACACTGTCGATGCAATTCGTGCCAATGGAGCCAAGGCAGAGATTGTGCCGTGCGACCTTACCGATATGGAGGACGTTAAGGGCGTCTTTCAAAAGGCCTTGGATGTTATGGATGGCCAGATTGACATTCTCGTGAATTGCGGCGGACTGTTGAAGAGAAAAGAGACTGTCCTAGTCACAGAAGAGGAGTGGGATAGTGTACGATTTCCCTGATAACGTTTCTCAACTCATCATTCCTCAAGCTCACATATAAACAGGTCCTCGATGTCAACCTCAAAGCACTATTCTTTCTCTGCCAAGCAGCTGGGCGACACATGATCCCACGAAGATCAGGCAAGATCGTCAACGTCGCATCCATCAACAGCTTCGTCGGCGGCGAAACCGTTGTGCCATATACCGCCTCCAAGGGAGGTGTGTCGCAATTGACCAAGGCCCTCAGCAACGAGTGGGCAAAGCATAACATTCAAGTCAACGCCATCGCACCCGGATCTATAGCTACGGATATGTATGAGGTCCCTCTCAAGGGGCAGACGATGAGAATGCTAAACCGTGTGTGAACAGGAATACAAAGTTGCGGGCTGATCCTGAACAAGTTGCTGCTAGGGTAGCTGCCTGTCCCGCGGGAAGATGGGGTGCGCCCGCGGATTTTGCTGGACCGGCCGTGTTTCTCTGTAGTGATGCTAGTCAGTATGTATCGGGGACAGTTCTTGTGGTTGATGGTGGGTATCTCGGTAAATAGACAATGGCATTGGGATATAATGGATATAACTGTAGAGGTTATGATAACTCCATTCACCGTTGGTTATTTTATTATATTTTTTTGCAATCTTTTGGTAAATTACGTGATTTAGCACGAAGAAAATAACATAGACAAATAGAACTTTTATGTAGAATTAGGATTACTTTTATGTCATCTTTACAACTTGTTACGGAAAGTCACTACACTGAACGATGAGCTTTTGACTAGTCTCTCCCCCTTTCAAGGCGATAACTCTGAGGGGCACTTCCCTGGCCCATGCCGCGGTATCAAATGTCCTCCTAGGCAAAAAAACGGGTCGTCGGGTATCCCCTCGAACCCCATGTCGCTTAAGTTGTCTGGCGCAGGAAGCAGCTCAGGTGCTAGAGCACCGCCCGACAAGCTTGCTACGCAGATGACGGCTCATTGACTCTGTATCATTCGCTCGAGGAGGGGGCATGGTCCCTATCGCGAGTGACGCTGAACACATCCCCTGTTCTGATAAGCCGGCCTGAGTCGAGACGACGGGCGGCGACGTCGCTGGTACCGTCGCATGTTTCGCAGCCGGCCTTGGCGCATTACGTTGCCTCGCCGCCATAGAAATGGATGTTGAGGTTGGTAGCAAGCTGTTTGTCGCCGTCTTTCTCGTCGATATTGACGGGGTGTATCGGGTTCTGCTCCATATTGCGCGGCATCCAGTGGAACTGGAGGTCGATACGGGACTTGTTTGTCTCGCTCGCGGGCGTTTCTCCACCACTTATACAGCGTGTGTTCTAGTGCCAATACGTTCCAGATGGCGTCGAGCCGGCCCCGTCTATCCTTAGAATGCGAACCATCGTCGAGGCCAGGAAGCGCATCCTCGGTTTGAACTTCTACTGGTAGACCAAGGCAATACGACATCACAGGAAAGAGCCTCCCTAATTTCTTCACATTGGCGTGCGAGTTGCTCCAAGCGAATGGAACGATGTGAGAGACGAGGGGTTGGAGGTTTCCGTCACGACACACAGATTGCCATGGTCCTAGACAAGCCTCAATAACCTTGGGGTCTCGATAGATTTCCGTTGCCGAAGCTAGGATCAAACAGGATGCATTAGGAAGGCGCTTGAGATCGTTCAAGGGGAGTCTGAGTAGGAAGAAGGATTGGATTTTCAACAAGTTGAGGGAATCATCCTTGCGATATCTGCGGTGCCTCTTGACAACATTCTCTATGGCTTCGAGACGTTTCGTGAGTTCATCATCAAGCGGGAGGAGGTTCGAGGGAGTTTGGTGGGATGGGCGATATTCGATGAATCGCTTGTATTCCTGGAGTGCCGTAGGATAGGAGGCGAGGAACCGGGTGATGCTTTTGTCTTCTGTCTCGTCTTCTGCTGAGTCTGACTTTTTTTCGTTTTGGAAGCGGTGGCGATTAAACAATAGATCGCAGGATGATGAAGGGGTAGGGTTGTTGTTCTTCTGTGGGCGACGGGAGAGAAAGGTGAGAAAGGCGAGAGAGGTGAGAGAGGTGAAGAGGAAACAAGTTTCTATTTTTAGGTAGCAGCACGGACTTCCGCTTTTGAATACCTCAGGAAGAAACGGAGTCAAAATAACCATAAATTAGGACGCGATAAATAAAGTGTTATCAAAACTATGATATATTATCCTGAGTTTAGGGTATCATATAAATACATTTTATATATTTCATTCATCATTTTATAGGCTAACTTTGATATCTCCACGGATGCTAGATAGGTAAGCAAGCTGGTGTGTCAAATAACTGCTCCCTTTGAATATTTCTCGATTGCCCCGCTCTCCCGTCTCGCAAACAACATTAAACCCCCATGACCGGCCTAGGATGAAGGTATGAAATGTTCGCATATCATACAACAGAATTTATTTCTGACGCATCCTCTCTAGGACATCATTATTCATGAGAAATACCGTGTGGACCGAAAAATTGGTCAAGGGGGCTTCGGTCAGGTATATTCAGGTGCGTTTAGAGACTTGTTCACGCATTTTTCAGACTAATTAGCCTGAACAGGGACTGACCTCGAGTCGGATGAGGAGGTCGCGATAAAGCTTGTACATGCTCGAAAGGATCCAGACATACTCGGGTGTGAAGTAGAGATGTACGGAGCACTGGCCGGCGGTGAGGGCATCCCTCGAGTCCGGTGGTTTGGACAGGAAGGCGACTACCACGTCATGATCCTCGATGCTCTTGGCCCTTCACTCGAAGATCTTCTCAACTATTGTGACCGGAAATTCTCGCTCAAGACCATCCTCCTCATCGCCGACCAGGCCCTGTCTCGGATTGAGTACATCCATTCCAAAGGCTTCCTGCATCGCGACATCAAGCCCGATAATTTCCTCATGGGCATTGGCAGACAAGGAAGCATTCTATACACTATTGACTTTGGCCTGTCAAAGGAGTTTCGTGATGCAGAAAGAGACCGGCGCTGGGAGAAACGCGGCTTTGGCGGCACCAGACGATACGCCAGTCTCAACAATCACAACGGACAGGGTGCGTGCTTGTACAACGGGAAGACCGACTTCTCCGCAGCTGACTTTGAAACAGAACAGTCTTGGGGTGATGATCTGGAGTCCCTTGGATATGTGTTTTTATACCTATCCCGTGGCTCGTTGCCATGGCAGGGACTGAAGGCGGAGGCCGACAAGGACAAGAATGAGCTAATCAAGGAGAAGAAGCTCACTTTGTCTGTGGAAAGACTCTGCGAGGGATTACCCAACGAATTCATCACATATATCAACTACGTCCGGTCGCTCAAGTTCGATGATCGGCCGGGTTACAGATACCTTCGTCAGCTGTTTCGTCACCTCTTCCAATCCAAGGGTTTCGAGGACGACAACGTATTCGATTGGACGGAGAGGCTATTCTACGAGACGCATGAGCATGTCCGTACACCGACGTCTGCATAGCAGTTTGGGTTAAAACACAGTCCCAAGAAAAGACTGGAAGGGGAAATTCTCGATGTCGGTTTTTGGCTATGGGTTCATATTCTGAAGTACCCGAGGCACAACAAGGTACCTTACATACCTGCGGCTGCTGAACGAGCTGCCGAGGGTCCTGGAGGGCGGCCAATGAGACACCAGACTTTACCACCTGGGTCGTCAATGGCTTGATGCGTCTGCTTGGCATACCTCACTCACTCATTCTTCTCCTCTTTTCAAGTTATCAAAACAGAAAATCAACACACACCGCCGACCAAATGTCACAGCCAGTTCCCGTATCGCATCTCAAGGTGATTTACCCTCATCTCAAAAAAAAAGAAGAAGAAAAATCGACCGCATCTCAGATCTAACCAGTCTCCCAGTCGACCAAGGTCGTCATCGTCGGCGCTGGGTCGGTGGGCGCCACGACGGCCTACAGTCTGCTCCTCTCAGACCTGGCAACCGACATTGTCCTCATCGACATCGACACCCACCGCGCAGATGGCGAAGTCGCCGACCTTCGCCACGCAGCGCACTTCGCCCAGGCCAAGGTCCGCGTCGGTGACTATGCCGACTGCGCCGGCGCAACGGCCGTCGTCATCACCGCCGGCGTCAACCAGAAGCCCGGACAGACGCGCCTCGATCTCGTGCGCACCAACCAGGCGCTCTTCGCTAACATTGTACCTCGGATCGCCCAGGCCAGTCCCGACACAATTCTCATCGTGGCGACCAACCCCGTCGATGTCCTCACCCACACCGCCGCCCGGCTGTCTGGGTTCCCGGCTCACCGCGTCATCGGCACCGGGACGGCCCTCGATACGACCCGTCTCCGTCGTGAGCTCGGCCAGCATTTCGGCCTCAGCCCGCGGAGCATCCACGCCTTCGTAGTCGGCGAACACGGAGACTCGCAGCTCCCCGTGTGGTCGCTCGCCAACATCTGCGGAATGCGTCTGCCCGACTACTGTCGCCAGGCCGGCCGTCCCCACGACGAGGCCGCCATGGAGGCCTGCGCTGCCCGCACCCGGGGTGCCGCGTACCACATCATCGAGCGCAAGGGCAAGACCAACTACGGTATTGCCAGCGTGCTCGTGAGCCTTCTCACGCCCATTGTCACGGACGGAGATGCCATCATGACCGTGTCGCAGGTCGGGTCGTACGCCGGGGTCGACGACGTGTCTCTGAGTATGCCCTGCAAGATTAACCGCCACGGTGCCCACCAGGAGGTTCCTCTCTTGCTGAACGAGGAGGAGACGGAATTGCTGCGCAAGTCGGCCTTGCAGATCAAGGAGGTTATCGATTCGGTACAGGGGGTGGAGGACGCGACAGAGGGTTAGGGGGCATTTTAGCATGGGGGCTGAAGATTACAAGGAGAATTGAATGATCCGGTGCCATAGAAGTTGCAGCATATTTCAAGATGTACTCGATAGAACGGGGGTTTGAAGATGGAAAGGATCCGTGAGAGATGGATGGACCTTATCTCCTCGAAAGCGACCAACATTGACCATCCCTGGGTCTTTTTTATCAGCTTTCCGATAATTGTTTATTTTCTTCCCCAGCGACTGATAAGCTGACGGTCGCCTAACTAATTTAGCGTAATGATAACGGTCGCTTTCGGTTAAAAAAAAAAAAAAAAGAGGAAATGATCGTCAGACATGAACTGACAAGTGATAAGAGAGATGAGTGCGTGGCCAACATTTCACAAAGCTGCCAGCAATACCGATTTACCCGTCGTGGCTGTTTAACTACCTAACTAGATAGATACATCCGAGCAGCTGTAATAGGTAATACTTCGAAGGACATTAGCCCGCAGCTTTACGCCCGTCCCTGGACATGACTCGGGCCCGTCCGTCCAACCGCTCATCCATCGCCTTGGGTCTCTCCTTGTCTCTAGAGGGCATAGTCGCCAAGCCCGTCTACAGCGGGCTGTGCTTTTCCCCGGATTCTGGAGCGTGATCACTTTCTGTCTAGTTATCTTTCGTCTGTCCCTCCCGTCCAATCTTTCTTTCAATCAACCACTCTCTCCCCCCTCCCTGTCCGGCCCCTCCTCCTCCTCACGCCCAAAACTCCCCCCCATCTTTCTTTCTTCAGGCAGCGGGCTCAATGCTACTGTCGCCGAGTCGTCCTCTCCCCCCTCCTCCAACCGAAGCGGCGGGGTCTTCTTCTTCTCCTTCTCTCTCTCCATGGCAAAAGGGCTGCAGACAAACATCTTCGTCGGTGTCGGGGTCGTCTGGGTAGCGGCGCTGGTGGCGCTGGTGATGCGCGTTGTTGCGCGTCGGATGACGAAGCAGAAATGGTGGTTTGACGATTACTTTTGCGTGTCGGCGTTTGTGAGTTTTCCACTTCTCTCTCTGCCCTTGCTGCTGCTCAATTTGTGGTGGGAATGTGTGTGTTGTCGCGAACTGGACTTACAAATGGGAACAACAACAAAAGATCTTTGGCAGTGGCTACAATGCTATCATGTTGATATGTAATCACCACACTCGAACCTCAGAGAACCCCTCAGACTCTCTCCGACGACTAATACCTGCGTTCCAGGGACCATAGACTGGTCACTTGGTCAATTGATGCCGCCGTCCCTAGACCAACCCACCCGAGACGACATCCTCCTCCACTCCCGACTGCTCTCCTTCTTCAACTCCATCACGTATGCCTCCTCCATCTTCTCGAGCAAGATGGCCATCCTGCTGTTGTACTGGCGACTGTTCCAGATGACCTCGATCCGGATCCCCATCCAGGTCATGCTCGTCATCTCGGTTTGCTGGATCATCCTGCGGACGTTTATGGTCATCTTCAGGTGCAGCCCTGTACGGTCGTATTGGGACAGGTCGATACCAGGGGCCACGTGCTCCATCAACGATGCGCAGTTCTTCTTCGGCACGGTTCTGACGCATTTTGCTATGGATGTCATTATCTTGGTGCTGCCGCTTATCGAAGTGTTCAAGCTGCGGTTGCGACTAGGGCAGAGACTTGCAGTGACTGGGCTCTTTCTCATCGGTTCGGTGTAAGTTTCTCCATGGATTGGTCCAAGACGTGAGAGAGATATGAGAGGATGAAGCCAAGCTATGACAGGAGTCAATATCTGAGAGCAGAGGGCTGACGACAACTATTTCAGTGTCTGTCTCGCATCAGTCTTTGTCCTGATCGAGTCAATCAACTACGACGCAAAGACCGATCAAATGCCATATCATTACGCCCTTAATTGCCTCTGGGCCACCGTCGAGATCAACATCGCCATCGTCTCCGGTAACCCAAACCCCCGCCAAACCCTCCCCCAAATC